>JANRGW010028957.1:25955-54316 GCA_024733675.1 Psilopsiagon aymara
TTCCATGTCCTTTTTATGTTGAGGACACCAGAACTGCACACAATACTCCAAGTGAGGTCTCACAAGCGCAGAGTAGAATAATAAAATTACATTTTGTAAGACTTGGAGTTTCATTTTCTTTTACACAACTTCGTCACCTAATCCGACTGTTTTGTTTTCATGTTATTAACCATCCAAGTTTCATTTTTTCACTTGCTTGTGCACTTACGACAGAATGTGCTATTCCTCCATTTAATGGTGATTCCATGATTCCTGCAGGTGTCTACATAGACTTGAACTATGTCACAAAGGGCAGACTTCATGCCTTCATACTGGCACATGTCATAGATGCAGATCTGTATGAAGTCCTCAGGCTTGACTAGATCATGACATGCTTTGAAATTGTCTGATTTTAGGACACTGCACTGGCTTTCAATGACTGGTTTACTCTCAGAAGTGCAAGGAGGAGCGTCATCTTCTCTTAAGTCTGATGAACAACTGCATGAAAGCACAGACATAGCTACATTAAAGTTTCAAAGGCATATATAAGACTGAGCCTGAAACTGAAAAATTTGTTTCTACTGAAATGTATTAAACGAACAAAGCTGGATACTTTCTGTCTAGCTAGTCATTCTGTCTATGAGTGAAAGATTAGGCAGAAGTAGATCTGCCTGGAAATCATCATGCTGTGTCTAACCTTCATTACTCTCATTGAACTTGACCCTGACTAGAGGATTGACTTCTCAGCTTGACTTCAGACTATTTTGTCACTGCCAACTTGGGTGGTGATATAGACTCTTGGCCAACCCTGACTTCCACCCTTTGGCTTGCCTTGCTTGCATAGTGTAGAATGGGCCCTGGATGATGAAACCATCATTCTCTTGGCTGTTTTATCATTCTTGTCTCCCTGTCCCCAGCTGTTACCCAGCCCTTACTGTTCCTCAACACCGTCTTCCTGCTCTAGATGTTTTCAGTGTAAGCCAGAGGCTATGTCCACACTTTGGATTGCCCCAAAGCTAATTCCCCGAGTGTGTATATAGATGAATAGAAAGTCTGTGGCTGCCAACTGGCCTGTGCAGTGTTTTCCTGTGGTATGGCTTATTTTTGAGCTTCACATTCAAGAAAAGAAAAGTCTCATATATGCTACTTAAATGTTACAAAGTAGTAAATAGTCAAAACAATTGAAAGGATACTTTCTCAAAGATAGAAAATACGAAAAGAAGTTACATTTACCCTTCATCACTGTCTTCCTCCACTTCCCAGCTATTTCCAAACTGTGGGACACTGACGAGTGTACCATTGAGCAAGGACAGATCATCTTCACGATTATCATTGAAATTACCACACATGCCATGTACCTGCAAATGAAAAAGAACCATAGTCTAGGCACAATCTGTTCTATATCAGCTTCCCCAATAACTTCTTGTTCACTGCCTGTAAAATGATATGACCAAATCACCACCAACACCCAATCTTATACCAGACATTGCAGACATACTCACTCATAAGAAATAAAATAGAAACTGCAGTAAATATATGGATCCCTAAGCCTTCAAGGTGTTTAATTCTAGAAGCTAGGTGCATTCCCCTAGCCCAGCCATTTTCTTTCACTACTCCTTTGGAACTCAAGGACTTTGTTGTGAAGAGAAAAAAAGTAGAAAGGAAAAAAAATCAAGTGTCACAATACAGCTACAAAGAAAGACACAACAGCAAAACACAGAAATAAAAGAAAATAAAAGTAAATGCAGCAGTTTTGAAACAGTCCCACATGTTTACATACTAAATCTTACCTTTGAGAAATAAGACTGTGGGAGGGTGATTTCCAGGTAGTGATTACCATCATATTTTATTATCACACCAAAGTCAGTTTCCACTACTACAAATCTGCCAACATTTCCAATGGACACGCCTTGCAACCGGTTCTCCAGTGGAGTGTAGACTCTCTCATTGTTCAGCTGGAGAGACATGTAATTTGTCAATATGGACATTCTTCCATGAAAGCTTTTCTGCTTACAGTCTATATTCCTTGAAGTGCTGAAGACTCCTCAATGACAATTTTACCTCTTTTACACTTCCACCATTGCATATTCCAACTACGGGTTGCAGGAATGAGACTTTTAGCTGAGGAGAGCTGGATGGGATTCAGTCTGTGCCTTTAACAGGGAGCTGGAAAGATTCTCGGTAGAGAGCAAGCTCTTACCCACACATAGGGTGGATTCCCTGCCTCTGGTAGTGCCATAGATTCTCATGCTATGCTAGACCAATACAGTATGACTCTCTTTTCCTCTGCTCTTGTTAGCTAGCTATTGACAACAGCTACTGAAGTGGGAAGCTCCATTCTTTGGTTCAGGCAGCAGTCTTCCAGTCTGGAGGCTCTGGGCTCTGCCTCCAAGATATGTCCAGTAGAACAGTAAACCCCAAACCGAAGCCTTGGGAACTAGTGAAAAATTACGTTTCCTTGTGATACCCAGTTAATGGAGGTGCCCATATGTACATATTCCTTAGGAAACATAGTTTTTCCTATAGCTACTGTAGTGAGCTAATCGTAAGCTACTTCTTGACAGAAGAAAGAGCAGCACGACCTACCAAGATTCCTTGTGTTTTCTGAAGGGTGATTCGTACACCACACACATCTATGTAGACTTCTTTCAGGTACGTGGCCCCTCTTAGTCCTCTGTCTTCATTCTTGCCAAGGATGGTTATAGGAATAACATTGTTGGTGTTGACAACCTCAACCAAGGTGTAGGTGCAGGTACCCACAAAAGTGTACATCATTCCATCAAAAGTGAAATAGTGGGGATCTCCTGCCACTTGACATGTTGCTTGGCCTGAAGGTGAAAACATGATCTAAGAACTTTACACTGGATTTCACCATGGATTCAGCTAACCAAAGTGCAACCATTAGTGCAGCAACCTAATCATTATCATCATTATGTGGGCAAACCTTCACAGAGGTATGTTCAAGTCAATTTGGAAATTTCCAGAAAGTGTCTCCTAAATTAAATTTGCAAATTATGGCAAACTGGCAACTTGGCAGCAAATTAACCCCTTTATACATTTCTATATTTCTATATATATTACAATATTATATATATAATTTATATTCTATTCTATTCTATTCTAATATTGTTTTATATATAATATATAGCTATGATTTATAGTTATTGAGACTAATACAGAGCTTTTCTACATAGCTACCTAAAAATACATACAGGTGTAGATCTAAAAGTAAATATCTTTTCATTTCTGTGTATCTATACTTAATGCATTTACCATTACCCAGACTCTCAGAAATGCAGTTCTCAATAATTCCCAAATCTAGAGCTTGTAGCACTGGTGATGTAGGCCTTGAATTTGTAATATCAAGACAAAAAGACCCCAAGTGACTTTGCAAGTTTTTGGAGGGCATCAGTTTTTGCTGATATCCACTACAACAGAAGGGTATCTATGCTTGCAAGAAAGTTCATCATATCTTTTCTTCTCTTAGCACTGGCAGCAGTCATTTGAGATTTCTTTGCAATCCCATATATAAAGATACTTAAAATAAAGCTAGAATGAGAATAAGGATCTAATGACAGAACTGACACTGAGAACTGTTTTCAGGCGGGACTTACCATTGGAATGACACCCCAGTACTCCATCCTGAATACTGCATTCCTCTCGGACGCCACACTCCCAGGATGTGCATTTGATGGTGTTATTAGCCTTGCAGGTGCAGCGTTCAGTGCAGGGATAACTGGTAAACCAGCTTTCATCCAGCTGAGTGAAAAAAACCAATGTAGAAGTATATACTATAAAATAAATTGGAAGGTAATACCATAAGGGACAGACAAATTATTAGTATTAAAATGTGTATGATATATGATGATTTTGGGCAATTGTATTACATAGCTCACAGATCAAGGCGGCTGGCAAAATGAGTCTATTTGCTGCTCTTAATGGCATAAATATTAATTGTGTTAGTTTTTTTAACATGTTTTGCTCTCATGGTGATAAAGAATGAGATCCTCTGTTTGCTGGTTTGTTGGTTGTTTTTTTTTTCCTTTAAATATCAGAAGTAACTTGCCTGATGATACTGGTTTTTTTCATCAACACAACCACAGCTGTTTTCTGGCACACATTTTTCTCCACTCAAAACATAGCCTTCCTTACAGAAGCAACCTTCCACTGGTAAGGAACTGCACGAATCAGCTGCTGAGATGTTCAAACAAGTAGAGGGACACCTAGTACCGCAGCTCTTGTAGATGCTGCCTCCAGGACAGGACATCGCTAGAGAGAAAAAGTAAGATCACTCAAAAGGGCAAAATAATGATAAAGGTTTTCCTGACGCTCACACGGTTTGCTCCTGAAAATATTTAAAATTGCTTTTAGAAAGTCTGACACTGGAAAGTGCTGCATACAAAGGATTTGCTTGCTGGAAAGCTTTATTCTGAGAAATAAGAGTTCATTATGTGAAATTCCTCAAAAGGTCATTCTGAAGAAAATTAATTGGGAGATAAGTGAGAACACTTGATTTCTTTGCCTTATAGAGAAATACTTGTAAACTTCCTAGAAACAGCTATTTCTCAAGGTTTCTTATTTAAGTAGCTGTTTAACCAAAAGCCATCTATAAGCATTTGTGTATGAAGGACTACCAGCTCTGCTTACACTGAGGATGGTAGATTTTCAGTGGAGCAAAGCAACAGTTATTTCCCCAATGCAGAAGCTCACATAAGATAGTTGAATGTAATCAAACTTTTTCAAGAAGCTAGAGGCAAATTATTAAAACTTTAAGGATTAACCTGCATATCCAAATGTTCTTGAAAATTAGTTAGTTTTATACAAATTATTAGTTTTATACAAATTATTAGTTGTATACAAATGCTGTAATGGTACTGAAACTGAAGCAGGCTTAAGATATGACAAAAGGTTATACTCATTACATAAAATGAAATAATATGTATGAGAAAGATAGAGAAAATGTGCATACTTTTGATGTTTTAATCCAGAATATATCTTTATAAGTCAAAACACTCACGGCAAAGGGCAGCATTCCTCCACTCTATGCATATCCCAGCATTGATACATGACTCAGCATAAGCTTGCAGTCCATAGCATAAGGATGTTGCCTGTCCATCAGTGAAACACATGTCATAAACACAGTTGTCAAAGAAATTCTCTGGAAGCACTCTGGAATGACAATCCTTGAAGATTCCTGTGTAAATCAAGATACATAGAAGGATAAAAAAACAAAAGTGGAATTACTAGATCACCAACACTATCTGTTTGCTATCATGGTAAATGTATTGTGAGGGCTCCAGGCTAATTTTATTTAGTAAGTTAAACCAACACTTGAAATGGAGCATGCACAATGAGACTTGGTCCTCCAGATCAGGTTTTCTTCTTTCTGCATGACTGATACAAGATAGCTTATATAAAGTAAGAGTTGTTGGCTAGGAAAGCCACTTACTCTAAACAACTGCAGGGGCTGTCCAATGCAGGGATCATGTACAGTATTTCAGATAAAGTATCTGTAATACATGCAATTACAGTGCTCTCTAAACTGTTTCTCTTAGCAAGCAGAGTGCAAGTCATTATAAAGAGCAGCTATGGCTCCCGACACAGATGCTCAGATAATCTTCATGGACATGGTAGCACTGCCTGAACAGTTGACATATCTTGACCAAGTACCTATGAGTTTCGTGTTGGCCATTCACACTGAAGGTTTTATATGTTTAATACAAGCTCAGAACAATGGACTATAGAAAGGAGACAACACAAGCTATACAGTGCCCCATGACATGGCTCACAGAGAACTACCAACATACTACCTGTTGGATCTGTGATCATGCCACATGCTGTGTTCTTCTTTGCTTCACTTTCCAGCACAGGATCACACTGCTGCTCTGTTCCACTGGAGCATCTAGGGAAAACAAGCAAAATCAAATGTGTCTTACATCTCATAGCATCAGATTTGGAAGTGGAAGATTGACACATGACAACCCTGCACAACAGAGTGTATTTTATTAGTCACAAGGCTCACTGATGTCAGCCTTATCACTGAATGGACTCCCTTTTTGATGCCTTCTGGGCTATTCAAAGGCTTATTCTTAGCTGCAAAAAGAGCCATAGGATCCAGCTAGCTATGGTTTCCAGTCAGGGAACTGGATTGAAGTCCCATCCCCCCTCACATTCAGCAGACAGATCTTGCTTGGAAAAACTAGACTTAAAGGACACAAGCCCTCATTCCCTGTTTAATGTAAAGGAGCAGGTCCCGACTTCTAATGGGCAGCTGAAAGATGTATAATGGTACTTGATGACAAAGCCAGTGAGTGGAGAGATGTTTGGATTTATAAAGTTTGATTAGCAAATGCCATGTGATTAAATTAATATACATACATGGTGTTATTCTCAGGCACAAGCCAGCTTTGTCCAAGATCAGTGGAACCACTTGCAGTGTCACCATTGGGCTTTCTGTTGTCATCATTTGGATCACCATTATAATTACCTGTGAGGGTAAAAAGAGGTTTATGGGACACATGAAGTTCTCACCTGTAGAACAAACCTAGGTTTCAGGCTGTAAAATAAACTACAATGAACTAGGGAGAGTATATATGCAACATCACTATGTATATGCAAAATATGAAGAGCTCAGTTGTGTTTTAGACTTTGACCACTGACTAGAGCTGCTTTTCAGAGACTTGTGGACTTGAAGCAAGTAGTCCGTAAATTGTTTTGTAACTAGGCTGCATTGCATACAAGAAAAAATTGCTTAGCTAAAAAAAAAAAAACAACTCATTTCCTTGGATCCTACCTGTAGAATGCTGGACTAAAACCCAAATGGTGTTTTTTGCACCATTACATTCTTAGGTAGATTTCATGACTGGAAAGTATGAAAAACTCATAAGGAAACAACTGAAGTAGGAAATTTCAGATGATCCAAATCAAAGAATAATCAGAAACTCACAAGACAAACTACTCCTGTAATTTCTGCAGTCCCATTTCCATCCTGAAAATCATCTGGATTTCAGAATGTTGTTGCAACTAACTCTGCTCAAGTTCAGACATTAGCAACGTTGCTGATGAAAAATTAATCACTACTAATTCCAGCAAGCTCCTACTCTCATTAGCTATATAAGCCATCTGTGACTTATTTACTTTGGTATCCTACTGCAATAGAATTTCTTACAGAACACAGCAGATTGTGCCCTTTTTGTCTGATCTTTCTCACAGGACTCTAAAAGGCCGCTATGCTTTGTATCATATATAGCATTTAATATTTGGTGATATTTGAATTTTGGAAACAAAGTACAAATTTTCTTTCTTATTCATCAAGTCTGTCAGCTCAGGTTTATCTGTATTGGATCCTTGTCATTGCTTTGTTTTAATATAAACACAGCATATTTTATCTGGAATAAAAAAAACCCAGGTAAAACAAGCTTTAGTGGTCTACTTTTTCTTTTATTTCTTCAGCTTTTCTTTTTTCCCCTTTGATCATATAAACATGATCATTCAGATTATAAAAATACCTCCTAAAACAGCATAGGAAAACAGCAGCAGGAAAGCTTGAGGATGTTGACAGTAAGCTATTCTGAAGATTTCTCTCTACTGTGGAAACAGACTCAAGTTTTTATGATTCACAAATGAAATGGTATAGCATTCCTCACACCCAACAAAGGACAAATATGTCAGAACGTAAATAACAGGAAAATGTAGAGTTATTTTGTAGATGCATGTAAATCATTACTCTTCCTGAATTTAAACTGTAGAACTGAAGTGAAGGTTTTTATTTGGCTAAAAGTGTAATTTGTAGATATACTTCACAACATTCCAAATGGATAGCACATTAACAGGAATTTTGTAACATTTCTTAGAAACTTAAAAATTCCAGAAGTTTTCTTCACTGCTCTAAATTCTAGTCCACTTGGCAAGGAGCAGTTGTGTGTAGAAAAAACATCACAACATAAGAAAATAAGTTTAAGTAATCACCAGCCTCCACAACTCACTAAAAAGTGGCTAAGCCTATGACTTACCACAGAGGCCACAGAGCAGACCACTGTAATCAGAGGGCACAGAGATTTCTGCATAGTGATTTCCATCATATCTCAACCACAGTCCAAAGTCAGTTTCCAAGAGAACATATCCACCAGTGCTTTGAATACTGATCTTCTTTTCAATATATACAGGCAGGTTCATTCTGCTGCCATTCACCTATACAGCAAGTTGTAAAAGTTAGTGTATGGCTGCTGGTATTCCTACAACTTCCAGCAGCTATAATAGATCAGTGAAATATATGACTTTGTGCACAAGGGAACTGGAAGTTATTAAACAACACTTCATCTGAGCAAATTTGTTGGACATCTCACTTAAAAGAGGTACATTTAACTAATAAAAAGAGAAAGTTTGCTGTAAACTCTATGGAGAAAACATTTCTTTATCTGCATGTCAGCTTAAAATGATACATGTGTTTTAAATAAGTATTCTCTTACATTCACTTTCCTGTTTTTCAGCAAAGATATATGGTTGCCATAGACTTCTACTTGCACTGACTTCACATAAGATACTTTAGTGTTGGCTCCTCTGTGTTCATTCGTTGTGGATACATCAAAGTATGGAAGCCCCTCAGAGATGTTGCACACTTTGGAGAGGGTGTAAGTGCAATTTCCCATGAAATTATGAACTCTGTGGTCAAAAGTGTTATAATGTGGATCCCCAGAGGCACTGCAGAAAGCACGGCCTGGGAAGAAAGAAAGACAAATTCCCTCTGAATCTCTATCAGACTTCCATAGTTGCTTTGTTCCCACTATGTTTGTTTCGCTTTGTAATTGCTGCTTAGATAGAACAGTGATGGCAACAGTCAAAAAACATTCCAAAGCCCAACACAGTCTCTTATCTTTGAACCAATAAAGAATCTGTACTCCTTTGTATGAGAAATCTGTGCTGGAGTCTGAGGCTGAAATATAAGCAAAAAGCTTTGATATCAAGAAAAGTGTCATTATTAAGAAGACATTATATAAAGTGGAGCAGTGAGTTTTTAATGTCCATGTCTGAAAGGTTATTTCTGAATAAATAAGAAGAACTGAATCAAAAAATGTACAGGGTTGGTTAGCCGAATAGACTGCTGCACCACCAGGTGTCTGGGGTTCTGTACTCACATCAGTTATAGAATTCCTCTTGAACACTGCAGACATACTTTTAAAAAATATCAAAATTAACTAGGCGGAGATACTATGTGCAAATAGAGGTACACAGCATGCACGTATGTGTGTGAGCTGGGTAAGCTTTTGAGTGCTAATAAGAAATTCCCATTTTCAACAGAAAAACCTTCCCACCAAATCTTAGCAGAGCTGACTTTGCAGGTGCATTATGATGATTATCAACCACAACAAAAAATAATGAAGAGAGGTCTGTCCTTCTCTGATTTTCAATGGCACATTACAAAAGAAGCAACACTTAGGGTTGTGTCTACATGTCAGCCTTAACCAGTTACATATAAACTGCTAAACCCCAGGAACTATACACAAAGATATTATTAAAAAAAGAAAATAATGCAGAAGACATTCAAACTGATGAGATGAGTTGCAGTCCCTTGTACATAGACAGCCAACATCTGTAGAATTAGTGCTTAAAATTGGAGGAAAGAAGCACTTAAAACTTACCTAAACTGAAATACAGAGTGTTTCCTAAGCATTAAAATTACAATAACCACAACAAATAAGTCCTTTTGAGGAAAAAATAATAAGTTTATATAAAAAAAAAGGGAAGCTAAATTAAATTACAAAACACTACGAACAATACACACAAACCAAAAATACTACAAAAACCCTCTATAAAACTTGAAAACTTGCCATAGAACAGGATACAATATATATTTATGGACACGGCCATAAAGGATATGAGAGATAACTATCAAGCAGCTGGCCTACTGGTACCAAAAACCCCAAAACTGTGGGAAAAGGGACAAAGGGCAGGAGTTACACTGTCATTACTCAGAGAAGCTGCAACACTGAAGCACTGTCCCACCAGTGTATATTGGGTGAGCAAGAAAAAGCTCTGATCATCCACTATAAAAATCATGTCACCTGGCTGAGGAAAATGGATTAAACACACAGAGGAATTCTGACAGGCAAAAAAGAGAATGGAGAAGAGATGAGTACCTAAGCTTAGTGTGGGTCTTGCTGGTGATGGCTTGTGGGGAGACAAGAGAGTTAGTAGACATCTGTGCCAAAATATGAGTTTTAATAAAGAAAGCAAGCCCAACTTTCCCAAACAAATAACACCATGTCCAGAGAGGCCCAGGGCTGTGATTCCAGTGGCTCCTCAGAAAAAACTACAGGACTTAAGTGGTCACCAACTAGTAACATTGGGACGTAAATGGAGGTATGCAGCCCATTAGCTACAGAGTCCATACGGCTTGGTCATAAGCTTCAACAGAAAGATAACTGAACACTTGCCACAGGCAGTAGAAAAAAAAGGAACTGGACATGGCAGTACCTGAGCTTGGTGTGGGTCTTGGCGTATGAGGAGGTGGTGGTGTGCTTGGCAAGGCGGTCCCAGGCCGTCCGGTGGATGGACCTAGAAAAGAGAAAGGTAGAGGAGAGATGCACCAATATGGGAGTTTTGTGGCAAGCAAGACCCTTTCCAAACATCCAACACCATAACCAGAGAGGTGCAGGACAGGGATGCGACAGTGGATGCTCAGTGAAACCTCCAGTACTTGAGCGTCCTCCCACTAGCATAGAGGAGTGACAGAAAGAGACACGCAGCCGCTTCACGACAGTCACTTCATCCCTTAGCCTTGAGGCTTAAATTAAGGCAACCGAACACTTGCCACAGGCAGTAGAAGATAGAGACAGGATGTGGAAGTACCTGAGCTTGGTGTGGGCCTCGGTGTAGGAGGAGACTGTGTTACAATTGGCAAGGCAGTCCCGGGATGTGCGGTGGATGGACCTAGCAGGAGAGAGAATTAGAGGATACCAGCACTGACATGAGAGTATTGCTCCAGCAAGGCTAGGCCAACCTTCCCAAACACACAGCACCTTGACCAGAGGGACGCTGGACAGGAATCCCACAGTGAACCGTCAGAAAATCTCCTCAGGACTCAAGTGCTCTCCCACCACCATTTATGGATAAAGCAGGAGACATGCAGTGCACTGACTACAGAAATTTATGCCTTGGTCAAAAGCTTCAAAAGAAAGATAATGGAACGCGTGCCACAGGCAGTAGAAGAGAGGGACAGGACATGGCAGTACCTGAGCTTGGTGTGGGTCTTGGCGTATGAGGAGGTGGTGGTGTGCTTGGCAAGGCGGTCCCAGGCTCTCCGGTGGATGGGCCTGGCGCAAGACAGAGTTGGAGGAGATCAGCGCCAGCACAGGGGATTTGTTGCAGGCACGTGGCCCACTCTTCCCAAAAACCCAACACTGTGACCCGAGAGACGCAGGACAGCGATTGCACAGTGACACCCAGCAGAGATTTCTGCACTCAAGTGCTATCTCAACAGCACTCCCAGGTAATAAAAGGAGACACACATCTCCTTCAATACAGACACTCCCTCTCTTGGCCATGAGCCTCGAAGAAAGCTAGTTGAAAGCTTGACGCAAGCAGTAGAAAACTGGGAGGAAGCAAGAGAGTACCCGAGCTCGGTGTGGGTCTTGGTGGTGATGGCGTGCGTGGAGGCTGTGCTGTAGTTCCTGGCAAGGGGAGCGTGGGTTTTGGTGTAGACGGATCTAGCACAAGAGAGAGTCAGTGGACACCTGAGCTGACATGTGAGTTTTGCTTCAGGAAGCTGACCCAAGCTCCCCAAACACACCAACACCACGCCCAGAGAGGCCCAGGGCAGGGATCGGAAAGAACCGTGCCACTCAAGGGCTCTGCCACCATCACAGCTGGGTGACAAGAGCAGATTAGACTCTTCAGTACCTATGCTCAGCGTCTTGGCTGTGAGCCTTCAAATACATGAACTAAGTAGCGACTGCAGCCAGGACCAGTGCTCCATTCTCTCCGAGGAAAACCTGCATGGGCACAGGCTGCACCACTGGCCTACAGGGCACTGCAAAGAGAACCTGCGCTCCTGCCTCTAAGCATAGCCTTCCACCTCGGTGACATCTCTCAAGCTGCCCTTCCCCAAGACAAGCCTTGTACCTTCGCAGGATCCTTCTTCGATGGACAGATCATCCAACGCTATGTTACTGCGGATATCTTCACCCCATTCGCCCTCCAGGACAATCTAAGGGAACGGACATTTCCCAGCATTAGCTCTGGCTGCATGTGTGAAGTGCCATTAGAAAGCACGGTTCATCTCAGACAGCAGCGAGAGCCTGTGCCCTCACCTGCATGTTTCCTGTGCTGTGCACTGTGACCTCTCCCAAGTTCCATTTGTCCCCATGGTTCCCAATGCTGCTCCAGACCAGCTCTAGGTCTTCATCCTTAACCACGTACACCCGCAGGGCCATTGTCTCAGCCGCTCCGTACATGTGATACCAGAAGCGGAAGCAGTGTGGTCCTTCTGAATTGCACACCGGACTGATCAGCTGAGCCACAAAGCCAGGGAGGGCATTGCTCCCTTGCAGGTAGATGTAGTAGCCGTCTGAAACACAGTGTGAGACACACCATCACATGCGTGTCAAATCCAGACAAAGCAGCCAGAGACGATCCAAGCACGGTCCTGGAGCACCCCTCCGGGGCTTCAGGGCAGGCAAAAGGAGGGGACGGCAAACAGAGGTCCTTTGCTAGCCACAACACCCCCCAGGCCTGAGTCCGCCTATGAACTCTGCATGGCTTGGACCGGGTAATGGCACCACCTCCAATGCATTGCCACAGTCCTCGCATGGCTCTGCCTCTTTGCGTCCCACTCATCGCTGGCTACTGGAGAAGCCACCGTCTCCTAAAACAGAGACCCGTTCCTGTTCTGAGACAAGCCAGGTCATCAAACTTTTGCATTACTTTCCCCCTTGCCTGGCAGGTCCTTGCCTGCCCTGAGGTACCATAGGTTGATTCCCAGCCCTGCAGCGCTTCCTGAAGGGTGGCTGTGGCCCTGAGAAAGACAGCCACAAAAAGGCTCCGCATCAAGGTCAGGAAGCATGTGGCCTGAATTTGCTCTTAGAAAAGGTTAGTTGCAACTTCCCAGGGACACGCCTCTGCCAGAAGGACCGCTCTGCACGGATTCCTGTTCCTACCTCCGGTTGTGTGGTCAGAGGAGGGACCGGTATCCTGCGTGGGTGTTGGACCCTTGTTCCTCATCCAGTCAATGCTGCTGTAATCTGCCTGGACCCACTCACAGAAGTCATTGTCGAAAGTGCAGTCAAAATTGCAGTCTGCTGTGGGAGCTGCGTATGGCACAGAGAGGAAAGCAGAGATTCTAGGGTGAGGACGGGAAGCTTTTCTCTGTGTCCCACAGGGCACACTTACATCCCGTGCATGCTCGGGCCAGGTGAGGATGGCCAATCGAGTGGAAGTGCGCAAGCTGGGTGCCTAGCACACCCCGTAAACACATGAATAGGACACAACAGTACCTGTGCTTGGCCCAGGCGCAGGTGATATTGTTGTATGTGGAGGCCGCGCTGAGGTGCCTGGCAATGGGGACGAGGTTGTAGGAGCTGCTGGATGTACAGTGAAAGAGAGGTGGAGATGACGGGTTTCATAACGGACATTTGTTCCCAAAAGGAGATGTTGCAGCTTCCCAAACACCCCCACATCATGGCAAAAGGAGCACAGCAGAGGAAATCCATAATATCCCCTTCGCAAAGAGACTCTCCACCCAAGGCCTGGCCCACCAGCGCTGTCGAGTGACACATGGGCAAACCTCCACCACCGCTGCCCCATTCCTTGAATCTGGGCCACAACGGAAATCAACAGAACACTTACCACAGACAGTGCCAGCACTCCAGTCTCCCAGGGCAATGCCTGCCTCAGCACATGCTGCAGCATAGGCCTCCAAGTCATTGCAGAGCTGCTCCGTGCTGCCGCCCGTGGCACACTGGTCATAGACGCAGCTCTCAAAGTACGTCTCAGGTGGTAGAACTGCATGGCATGGCTGGAACGGGCCACCAGGTTGTGTGAGGATTGCACACTGCTTGTTAGCTGCCTCCTCCTCAGAGGGGGAGCAGGACGTGGGCGGGTTGATGGCTGGGTCACACCTAGGAAGCAGACAGGCAGCCCTGAGCTCAGAGCAGCCTGTGGGCTCCAGCCACACCATTGCCGGACCTTGTCCCAGCCAAAACCACAGCCCTCAGTAAGAGAAGGCACCCAGGGCTGTCTCTTGCAAGGGTGGGCAGCATGGTCCACAGTGGACTGGGAGAGCACAGCCGTGCACAGAGGTCACCAAGGACCCCAGAGCTGAGCGCCTATGGGGAGAGAGCAGAGAGCACCATGCACCCTCAGCGCATGGAGGGGCCTGGAGAGTGCCACAAACAAGCCAGCCTTGACAGGAAAGGGGAACGGCCACATGTCTGGCACCCACTTGCGTGCAGGACATCCCACTGTTGGGTGGAACACAGAGGTGAGATGCAAGGTCTGTTGCAGTGGAGCTCTCACGTGCTCTCACGCGCACTGTCACAACTGCCTGCCTCCTCTCCCACGCACCACGTGCCCATGCCTACCATTACCAACCCTCCCTGCTTCTGCCCCTCACAGCTCCCCTCTCCCATGCTCCTTTTTGCTCGTCACCGATGCAGTGGAAAAAAGACTCACGGCCATTCCTCATCCGGCACCATCCAGCTGGCCCCAAAGTCGTTGAAGTCAGGCACGACAACCCCATCAGGTCGCCTGAAGTCATCTTGCTGGTTCCCAGTGTACGTCCCACACAGCCCACACAGCTTGCCCTTGTGCTTCTCAGACACCTTCACTAGGAGCTCATCATCCCCATTGAACAGCAGCTGCAGGCCCAGCTCGGTAGAAACCCGCACGTAGGAGCCACTCAGGGAAATGTTTACACCAGGGGTGGGAGAAGCAGGCAGGGAGGCCAGAGCACCGTTGATCTGAATAAGAGGGACAGAGCGAGACAGAAGCGTAAACAGATGCGTCCACTGACAAGTCACTGCTCTTCACTGTGATGGTGCCAGGGCCCCAGGAGTCAGGAGTACTGATGGCAGGAGAAACCCTGCCCAGGCCTATAAGAACAGCAGCAACTCTACAGATGCCACATCGCAAGCTAAAGAAAACAAGCCAAAAACCTCTTGCCGCACAAGCAGCCATTTCAGCACCGCTCAGAGCCTCGCCGTGCTCTTACGTGAGCACACCAGCAGGCTCAGGGAATATCAAGCTCTTCTCGGGGACAGAGTGGTACTTAAGGGTGGCCAGGGCATCTGTTGTTCCCAGGTGTAAAAACGAGGGGCTTACGTAGACCGCCTTGTTCTTGTGCAGGGCAACGTGGAGGCCTTCCACGGACAGTGCCACCGAGTTCAGAGCTGTCCAGCTCTGGCTGCCACGATGCTCGTTGCGGGTGGTGAGACTGAACCCAACGGAGGAGTTGTCACAGCCTGTCACCACCGTGTAGTTGCAAGAGCCCTGGAAGTGGTGAAGCTTCCCATCGAAGGTGCTGTAATGCGGGTCGCCATAGATGTGGCAGAGAGCAGTGCTGGCTGGGAAGCAGCCCCTCTCGCCATCCTGGATCTTGCAGACCTCATCCTCACCACAGGACAATGGAGAGCAAACCATATGGCCCTTGGCTTCACACCGGCACTGGCGGGCGCAGTCCTCGCTCACAGAGTACTCGCCTTCCTGCAGGCAGACAAACACCAAGCGTCAATCTATCAGGCAGGAAAGCAGAGGCAAGGGAGTGCCTTGGGAGGGGTGCAAGCCAGGGCAGGGTTTTCACTCACGCTGTAGTAGTTGCCCTCAAAGAGGCAGCCACAGTGGGCCTCGGGCACACACATGTCTCCGCTGAGGAGGAAGCCGGAGGTACATGCGCAGCCCTCCACACAGGGCTTGGAGCAGTTCTGCGGGGCTTGTCGGTCAACACAGGTGGCAGGACAGCCAGTCATGCAAGGGTCATAGTAGCTGTTGTCAGAGCACAGCAGGGCTGCAATGGGAAGGGGAGAACTGAGACCAGCAAGCCTTCAAGGAAGGAGGACCTTCCGAGAAGCAGAAGACCAAAGACTTGCTGTGGACAGAGGTCCTGGGAACAGGGAGCGGAACATTTCCCTTCTGGCAATTGCAAAGCAGGTACTCACCGCAGAAGGTGGCATTCCGCCAGGGAAGAAGAGTCACACCGGCTGCTTGGCAGGCATCAGCGTAGGCCTCCAGAGCGACACACAGGACCTCCTGGCCACCACTCAGGGCACACAGGTCATAGAAGCAGGTCTCAAAGTAGCTCTGGGGGTTGATCACAGCGTGGCATTTCTCAAAAGAACCAGGACTGGCAGTCAGCATGCCACAGAACTGGTCCGATCGGTAGAGCTTCTCCTCTTCTGCACTGCAGGGTGGGGAGGGGTCGGGGACACCGCAAGATGAGTCACTCTCTGGGACCTGCCAGCTCTCCCCCAGCTCATTGGAGTCTGCGGCTTGCTGCCCGTTGGGCATCATGTAATCGTCCTCCCTACGGTTGTTGAAGTTCCCGCACATGCCACAGGTCAGGTTGAAGTAAGTGGTGGGCACCTTCACCTCCACCGAGTGGTCAGTGTCGTAGGACACTCTGAGGTCAAAGTCTGTCTCCAGGACAATGTAGCGGCCGCTCCTGCTCACCGTGATGGCACCTCCCGCTGCACTCACCGGCAAGGTCTGGCGCACACTGTTCACCTAGGGCAGACACACTGCAATGGGCCTGCGCCCTGGACTTGTCCCTGGGTCTCCTGCCCTGGGGAAATCCACTCCCAGCCGGGGCGCAGAGAACCAGAGCCCGCAATGCCCTCACACCCAGTTGCCCCCCCTGGCTTGCAGAGCCGTGGCTGTGTCCTGCTCCCTGCAGGGGCTGCTGTTCACCATCAGCCACATTCCCCATTTGCCTCTTCCTCCTCAACGCCTCCAGAAAAAAAAAAAAAAACAAACCAGAAAGCAACCCAGTGGCTTCAGGGGATCCCACCCGCGCCTGGGACAATGAAGGCGTCTGGTACACGCCATGCCGTGCCGGGCCAAGAAAAGCCAGCCCTGCCTTGTTGCCTTGCAGCCGTGGCACGCTCGTGCCAGCCCCACCGCTTACCAGCACTTGGCTCTTCTCCTTCTTGACAATGGCAATGCGCTCTCCGTACACCTCAACCAGGACTTCACGCACATAGGACACTCTGGTGTTCCCACGATGCTCGTTCTTGGCCTCGACGTTGAAGTAGGGCAGGGAGGTGGTATTGGAGCACACTTTGGCCAGGGTGTAGGTGCAGTTGCCCATGAAGTTGTGCGTCACCTGGTCAAAGGTGTTGTAGTGAGGGTCACCGTGGACGTGGCAGATGCCGTAGGATTGCTCGAGGCACTCAGGTCTCCCATCCTGCACCCCGCAGAACTGGCCAGCAGGGCATGAGGCGTTAAAGCACTGGACTTTGCTTCCCTGCGCGGGACACGTGCACTTTGACGAGCAGGTGTTGTCTGTCCAGAACTCGGAGCCCACGGGGTAGTGCTGCCCATTGTGCCAGCACCCACACTGCTGGCTGGGCACGCACTGGTCATTGTAGAGCAGGTACCCACTGTCGCACACACAGCCCTCCACGCACGGCAGGCTGCAGCTAGCAGGAGCCATGGGATTGACACAGGTGGCAGGGCAGGCTGCAGCACATGGCTCGTAGTGACTGTTGGCTGGACAGGTGACAGCTGCCGAGACAGAACACATGGCTGTTACTTGGAGAGCACGATGTCTCTTTGTGCTGTACTCTCCCCTTTGGAAAATTAACCGTCTGCATTATTTTCTCGGGGATCTGCCTGGCTCCATGGGTATTCTAAATCATACCTGAGCAAATGAAGCAGAAAACAGTGCCCCTGGTTCTGACAACTACCTGTAAATCCCCTAGGCACGTAACAAAAAATGTTTCTTATTCCCCACCCCACTCTTTCATTCCAGTTCTGTGTTTTCCTGAGAGTAACAGTCTGTGGTGCCGTGTGTGGACTTACGGCAGAAGGTTGCGTTCCTCCACACAGGTATCTTGACACCAAGCGACTGGCAGGCATCCGCGTAGGACTGCAAGCTCTTGCACAGGACTTCGCGGTCCAGCTCCAGCTCACACAAGTCATAAGCGCAGGTGTCAAAGTAACTGCTGGGGCTCAGCACAGCGTGGCACATCTGGAACGGGCCGCTGGTGTCGGTGAGGAGCCCACAGAAGTGGCTGCTGGCAATGACTTGCTTGTCCGTCTCACTGCAGGCTGGGGTGGGGAGAGGTCCGGCTGAGCAGCTGTGAAAAGACAGGACGCAGGGCCCCTGAGTCACCTGTGGGCTTCTCCTGGAGTCTCAACATCCCCTTGCCCAACACGCCCCCAGACCTGCTGGGGACAGCACACACCTGCTGTCGTTGGACACCTGCCAGCTGTTGCCCAGGCTGGTGGAGTCTGGCTCCAGCACCCCTTCCGGGTTCAGGAAGTCATCTGATGCCATCCCGTTGAAGTTCCCACACATGCCACACACCTTCTGCCCAAAGGTGCTCGGAAGTGTCACCTCCACCCGATGGCTCCCATCAAACTTCACTTTCAAGCCAAAGTCTGTTGTGACCACAGTGTAGAACCCGCTGGACGAGACCTGCACACCTGTGGATGGGGTGCAGGGCAGGACCTCTGCCACTCCATTGACCTGGAAGGACAGAAAACAAGACAGCGTTGGAGCAACCCATTTGGCACGGTCCTCTCCTCTCACACAGCACAGCGCGCCTCTTCCTTGCGCTTACCGTCACCACTCCGCCCTTCCCCAGCCTTATCCGCTGGCCAGCCACATCGACATCCACGTATTTTACATAGGACACGCGAGTGTTGCCTCCCCTGTGCTCGTTGGCTGCTTCCACGTTGAAGTAGGGCAGCGAACTGTTGCTCTCGCACAGCTTAGAGAGGGTGTAGGTGCAGGTGCCCATGAAGTGGTGCAGCTGATTGTCAAACGTGTGGTAGTGAGGGTCTCCTTCTACCACACAGGTCTCTGACAGTGGAAAGACCAGAGGAAGTGTTCAGTTAAGCACCTCCTGTTGCCTCTTCTCCTAAGCTCACCTTGCCCAAAGAACATCAGCCCTATGACTGGTCTACTTTACTCACCTGAGCCTGGCATGGGTGCTGATGTGGTTTTATGTTCTGAAGGTGGTGTGATAATGGTACCTGGTGTTGTTGGCGTCACATCTCCTATCAAAGAGAAAATGTTACAAGCATATCAATTCTACTTGACTAGGTTTTGCTCAAGAGAGGAACAACATTTACTGCCACAAGAAGCATAATGTCATTTAAACTGCCCTTCCCTGATCCAAGCCTTGTACCTGTGCAGTATCCTTTTTCAATGGAGAGATCATCCAATGCTATATCACTCCGGGAATCTTCACCTATCATGCCCTCCAGGACAATCTAATGGAAGAGATGATTCCCAGCATTAGATCCATCCACATATGTGAAGTGCCATTAAGAAGCATCATCTCAGGTGGTATTTATGGCCTGTTCCCTTACCTGCATGTTTCCTTTGCTGTGCACCGTGACCTCTCCCAACTTCCATCTGTCCCCTTTGTTTCCAGTCTCTTTCCATTCTAGTGTTGATGTTTCATTGTGAACTACATAGACCCGCAGAGCCATTGCTTCAGCCAATCCGTACATGTGATACCAGAAGCGGAAGCAGTGAGGTCCTTCTGAACTGCACACTGGACTGACCAACTGGGCTACCTCACCAGGTTCTTGTTTACTTCCTTGCAGGTAGATATAGTAGCCCTCTGGAAAAGCAGTGTCAATTTTTTACATTAATGGGCCAGTACAAGATAAATTGACTTCATTTACACATTGTGTACAGTATAACTTTTCTTCACCCAGCTTCTGCATTAATCTTTCAGTCCTCAAATGGATTTCCACCAGATTATACTAGTCTCTTACTTAGGGAAAGCAAAGCCTTCAAAAGGAAGACCAAGTGCCACAGCAATCCAGTGTCAGCCTGGATAAACCTTTGCTGAAGCCTCTTTACAGGAAGTGATGCTAACAGATCACAAGCTCAGTGTCCTGCAATGTTCATCCACCCTACAACAGATCCTTACTACTGCAGAAGATGATGGATTGAGCCTAGGAAACACATGGCCTGGATTTGCTGTTAAAAGAGGCTTCTTGCCCTCTTCCAAGAGAAACACATCCACATGCTGTCTGCTGTTCCTACCTCCAGTTGTGTGGTCATAGGAAGGGCCGGTATCTGGTGTGGGTGTTGGCCCCTTGTGCCTTGTCCAGTCAAAGTTGTCACTAGTTGCCTGTTCCCACTCACAGAAGTCAACATCAAATGTGCAGGACATATTGCAGGCTGTTGGTGCAGCTAGGAAAACAGAGTTTCCACAATAAGGTTTGGAATCTTTTCTCTGTTCTGACATTGCTCTTCTAGGTCTTCTGCACCCATGTTCATGAAAAATTTGAAGGCATCATAATGGAATGAGAAGAAGTGACCAATATTGACAAATTGGCAATAAAATATGAAATTTTAAAGGACTGAGATTGTGTGTTATGAGTCACTTCCTCAGTTATCATTATAATACACTAATATCCTACATTTTTACACTACGCCACAGTCATAATTCTTGGTCACTGAAAATTGTTCAAAGCTGTCCTATCTGGCACAGTAGGCTCTCAAAGTCCTGCTTAGGCAGAAATCTAGACATTGTAATGAGAATGGTCTGACATTTCTTTCTACTGCTGATGAACTGGGATGAGAAATACTGTCTCAGAATTGGAAAAGGTTTATGTAAACCATTTTAATGTCATAGCCTCATACTTAGGCTGCTATTTCTGCTGGCTTTGGTAACCACCTTTGTAGTTCTAGAAGAAATTTAAGGGTATATGGAAAAAATTTTTTACACTGAGGGTGGTGCAGCACTGGAACAGGTAGCCCAGAGAAGCGGTAGATGCCCTGTCCTTGGAAACGATTCAAGGTTATGGGCTCTGAGCAACCTGATTTAGTTTGAGATGGCCCTTCTCCTTGCAGGGAGTTGGACTAAATGACCTCTAAAAGGTCCCTCCCAACCCAAACTATTCTATTATTCTATTAATTTCTTGTCTCTATCCTTAACTGCATGTTAACTAGTCTGTCTAGGTAAGGGCCCAATAATGTTACAACTGGAAGGCTGGATGGACATCAAGGTACACAATTTCCCTTTATTCGTTTTAAAGCCCTGGTTTATATACTTCTGAATTCATTTTACATGCTTCCTGAAAAGCTGGGTCGGTAGACAGGTTGTGTAAGTCACATAATTAACACATTCTCAAAAAGACAAAGTATTTTATTAAAGCCAAAGAAGTGATTTGTCAGACAGTGCCCAACTGTCCCTGACTGAAATGTTAACTTACAATGTATGTTGTATTTCATGACCCAATTCTGAAAACAGTCTTAGGTTAAAAGTGTTCAAACATCACCTTCTAAAGTGAATAATGGAAGACCTTTAGAAGCTTAGATTATAAACCAAATTTCCAGAGATCCTAAGCACTTGAAAGCTTCCTGCATTTCCCTTAATCCCCTTTTCTGAAATTCTGCTCAACCTCTTAGTCATTCAAATATATATTTGTAGCGTGAAGGTTTAATTGGACAGCTATTTGCTAAATGACCTAATGACTTACCACAGATGGTATCTTTCTTCCATTCACCCATATTTACATCTCCAAGTTCACAGGCAGCAGCATATGCCTCTAAAATCTTGCAAAACTGATCAGAATTTCCCTCTGTAGCACACATGTCATAGACACAGCTCTCAAAGTACAGCTGTGGGGGAATATACCAGTGGCAGACCTGAAAAGGCCCACTATTTTTCAAAATAGTTTTGCAGAGTTCTTCATATTCTTTCTCTTTTGCTGTGTCACAAGTAGGCGGTATAACTGCAACTGGAGCACACCTGCATAAAAAATAAGCAGCAATTTGTTTATATAATGCATCTTTATATTTTTTTTCTATCCTGCAAGGCATATCCCAACAGTAGCAGAACCCTATGCCAAATTTTGTAGATTCGCTGTGTATAGTCATCTTTAGTGTGTCAAACCCCAAAGTGAGAAATATTACAATTCAGCTAATAATTCCCCATTAAAAGTATAACTGTGAACTGTTGATGTATGACTGTCTATCCATAGAATGAAATTGAGAAGGAACCAACAAATCAGCTATCTAAACCAAACCAGATAATTTCAGTTCACTATTGCATATAACAAGAGCAGTAATTTGTAGGTGAAAGCATTAATAGATAAATATCCAATGGCTATGTTAATCAATGTGATTAAGAGCTGAATCTGAGAGATGTAAGTAGACTTCTTATAGTAAAATAATATAAAGAGGATATTTTAGAATGGAGAAACAAGAAACAAAAAACTAATCATATGAAAAAAAGGAGTCCAGTTTCAAATATAATCCACAAAGTTCACATGGAAAACATCTCAAGGGTAGTTTTAAAGTTCCAATGCTTTTCTACTAAAAAGTGGACTTATTAAAAGGTAAAAACACTAGCAAACAAGTAATATCAAAGACAGGCTACTATGAAATGTAAATCATGTATGTTACTCCTATAACTAGATGATTTATGTTTCAGGCATTTTGTTGTTTCCTAAAATATCAGATACTTACGTCCTGTTGTCATCCTTCACTAACCAGCTGTCACCAAATTTATTTGGATCCTGTTCTATGACTTTATCTGGTTTTAGAAAATCATCCAGTTGGTTGTCATTGAATGTCCCACACAGACCACACAGCTGTCCTTTGAGGCTTTCGTCAGCCAGAATGAAAAGCTCCTGGTCACCATCAAACTTAACCTGTATCCCTACAGAGGTATCAATGACCACATAATGTCCTTTTATAGCTACTCTGGCTCCATGATCCAAATCCACAGGAAGATAAACCTGAACTCCATTCACCTAAAGAAAACAAAACCCACACAACCAGGTAAGTCAATAAAGTTCCCAGTAACAAAGGGGAGGTCTATACTGCCAGAACTACATGTTTCTTCACCAAGTCAGCCTTATGCTAATGAACAATGTAGACACAGAAGTTTGAAGCTTATCAGAGGGTTATAGGCTGTATACTTATTCCACATCTCGAATAGTGCTTTTTTAGCATAAGTTGAGCTCCATGCTGTCACAACTATGCACATAGCAATACTTGGAATAGCTAGTTTAAAGTTCTGGTAAGTACGAGCCTGAGAATGTATAACAAAAATACTATTTATATTTTAAAGACCAGATTTACAAAATTCAGACTAAGATTTAGTTCAGCAAAAGCCTTTTATTTTAGATGAAGCTATGGATGAAGTTGATACTTTCCTACAACCTCATTTAAAAAAGATTTGAATTGACAGAAGGAAGCTATGCTGATTCCTGCCTTTCTGGGGAAGAAAAAAAAAATCCAAATCACCCCTACGCCCACCCAAAAAAAACTCAACTCATTTCTGTGACTTTTAGCATGTGCAGTCTTGGAGCTGAATAAAGCAGAGAAGCCTAATTCACTTCTTTTAGACAGAAATGTAAAGTGAATAGATGTGATGGATTGTTTATGCTTAAAGTATAACACTTACATTGACTTCTTTATTTTTATTCAAAACAATATGAAGATTTTTCAGTGTGACAGCAACTGAGTTCAAGGCTGTCCAGTTTGGGTTTCCTCTGTGTTCATTTCTGGTTGTCACTGAAAACCTTTCAGAAGAATTTGTGCATGTCTCAATGACAGTATAATTGCAGTCTCCTTGGAAATGGTACAGTCTCCCATCAAAGGTTATATAATGTGGATCCCCAAAAATGTGGCAGGTGCTGGGATTCAATGGATAGCATCCCAGGAGTCCATTCTGCACCTTGCAAACTTCGCTTACTTCACAAGTGTCTGAATTGCAAACTATAGTGCCATTTCCAGCGCATACACATTGTCCTGCACAGTCTGTTTGCCAAAAGGCCTCTCCTTTCTGTTAGAGGCAACAAAACAAAAATACATTAAAAGAGTTAATGGTAAAGTTGATCTGTGAAATAAGCCCCTGAACTATGTGCCAGAACAAACCTCATAATATCTGCCATTCTGAAGGCAGCCACAGTTGCTTATGGACACACACTCTCCACCACTAATGACAAAACCATTGCTGCATTCACATCCTTCTATACAAGGTCTGCTGCAGTTCTTTGATGAGAGAGGGTCAATGCAGGTTGCTGGACAAGCACTGGTACATGGATTGTAATGACTATTGGGAGGGCATGCAACAGCTGAAAAACAATAACAGGCACTGAATTGACACTCACAACTCACATAAACCACGACTCGAGATAATTATTTTGAACAAGTGACAATCCTCAGTTTTTTGAAGCCTAAAATTCCTTTCCTGTTATGACAGCAGAAAGCAAAAAAGAAAATATTCTACAAGAAATAAGCCTGAATGATTAACACATACATGCTAGATGCTAAGCATCTTCAAATCCAGGTAAAAAATATGCCTCTCTAAGCTAGGTGTAATACTTAGCTGGTGCATTTCTTAAAGTACAGGGACTGTTAGTCACTGGATACATATTAAAAGCAAAACATCTTCTAAAACTCAAAAATTATTTCATATTATCAGGACCTACTATTACTGCTTTAACATAAACTCTTGAGATAATGAACAAAATAAAGCTCTGTCTGGCAGAAAACAATAATAAGATGACATTTACAAAATTTTCTTTCTAAATATTTTGAATATTATGTGAAGAACATAAGATTTCTTAGCTTCGTCAGTTAATGGCTAAAATCAACCTGTTCAAATAACAAAAGAACTATTCCATGATTCAGATCTCCACAGAAACTCACGGCAGAAGGTGGCATTCCGCCAGGGAAGAAGAGTCACACCGGCTGCTTGGCAGGCATCAGCGTAGGCCTCCAGAGCGACACACAGGACCTCCTGGCCACCACTCAGGGCACACAGGTCATAGAAGCAGGTCTCAAAGTAGCTCTGGGGGTTGATCACAGCGTGGCATTTCTCAAAAGAACCAGGACTGGCAGTCAGCATGCCACAGAACTGGTCCGATCGGTAGAGCTTCTCCTCTTCTGCACTGCAGGGTGGGGAGGGGTCGGGGACACCGCAAGATGAGTCACTCTCTGGGACCTGCCAGCTCTCCCCCAGCTCATTGGAGTCTGCGGCTTGCTGCCCGTTGGGCATCATGTAATCGTCCTCCCTACGGTTGTTGAAGTTCCCGCACATGCCACAGGTCAGGTTGAAGTAAGTGGTGGGCACCTTCACCTCCACCGAGTGGTCAGTGTCGTAGGACACTCTGAGGTCAAAGTCTGTCTCCAGGACAATGTAGCGGCCGCTCCTGCTCACCGTGATGGCACCTCCCGCTGCACTCACCGGCAAGGTCTGGCGCACACTGTTCACCTAGGGCAGACACACTGCAATGGGCCTGCGCCCTGGACTTGTCCCTGGGTCTCCTGCCCTGGGGAAATCCACTCCCAGCCGGGGCGCAGAGAACCAGAGCCCGCAATGCCCTCACACCCAGTTGCCCCCCCTGGCTTGCAGAGCCGTGGCTGTGTCCTGCTCCCTGCAGGGGCTGCTGTTCACCATCAGCCACATTCCCCATTTGCCTCTTCCTCCTCAACGCCTCCAGAAAAAAAAAAAAAAACAAACCAGAAAGCAACCCAGTGGCTTCAGGGGATCCCACCCGCGCCTGGGACAATGAAGGCGTCTGGTACACGCCATGCCGTGCCGGGCCAAGAAAAGCCAGCCCTGCCTTGTTGCCTTGCAGCCGTGGCACGCTCGTGCCAGCCCCACCGCTTACCAGCACTTGGCTCTTCTCCTTCTTGACAATGGCAATGCGCTCTCCGTACACCTCAACCAGGACTTCACGCACATAGGACACTCTGGTGTTCCCACGATGCTCGTTCTTGGCCTCGACGTTGAAGTAGGGCAGGGAGGTGGTATTGGAGCACACTTTGGCCAGGGTGTAGGTGCAGTTGCCCATGAAGTTGTGCGTCACCTGGTCAAAGGTGTTGTAGTGAGGGTCACCGTGGACGTGGCAGATGCCGTAGGATTGCTCGAGGCACTCAGGTCTCCCATCCTGCACCCCGCAGAACTGGCCAGCAGGGCATGAGGCGTTAAAGCACTGGACTTTGCTTCCCTGCGCGGGACACGTGCACTTTGACGAGCAGGTGTTGTCTGTCCAGAACTCGGAGCCCACGGGGTAGTGCTGCCCATTGTGCCAGCACCCACACTGCTGGCTGGGCACGCACTGGTCATTGTAGAGCAGGTACCCACTGTCGCACACACAGCCCTCCACGCACGGCAGGCTGCAGCTAGCAGGAGCCATGGGATTGACACAGGTGGCAGGGCAGGCTGCAGCACATGGCTCGTAGTGACTGTTGGCTGGACAGGTGACAGCTGCCGAGACAGAACACATGGCTGTTACTTGGAGAGCACGATGTCTCTTTGTGCTGTACTCTCCCCTTTGGAAAATTAACCGTCTGCATTATTTTCTCGGGGATCTGCCTGGCTCCATGGGTATTCTAAATCATACCTGAGCAAATGAAGCAGAAAACAGTGCCCCTGGTTCTGACAACTACCTGTAAATCCCCTAGGCACGTAACAAAAAATGTTTCTTATTCCCCACCCCACTCTTTCATTCCAGTTCTGTGTTTTCCTGAGAGTAACAGTCTGTGGTGCCGTGTGTGGACTTACGGCAGAAGGTTGCGTTCCTCCACACAGGTATCTTGACACCAAGCGACTGGCAGGCATCCGCGTAGGACTGCAAGCTCTTGCACAGGACTTCGCGGTCCAGCTCCAGCTCACACAAGTCATAAGCGCAGGTGTCAAAGTAACTGCTGGGGCTCAGCACAGCGTGGCACATCTGGAACGGGCCGCTGGTGTCGGTGAGGAGCCCACAGAAGTGGCTGCTGGCAATGACTTGCTTGTCCGTCTCACTGCAGGCTGGGGTGGGGAGAGGTCCGGCTGAGCAGCTGTGAAAAGACAGGACGCAGGGCCCCTGAGTCACCTGTGGGCTTCTCCTGGAGTCTCAACATCCCCTTGCCCAACACGCCCCCAGACCTGCTGGGGACAGCACACACCTGCTGTCGTTGGACACCTGCCAGCTGTTGCCCAGGCTGGTGGAGTCTGGCTCCAGCACCCCTTCCGGGTTCAGGAAGTCATCTGATGCCATCCCGTTGAAGTTCCCACACATGCCACACACCTTCTGCCCAAAGGTGCTCGGAAGTGTCACCTCCACCCGATGGCTCCCATCAAACTTCACTTTCAAGCCAAAGTCTGTTGTGACCACAGTGTAGAACCCGCTGGACGAGACCTGCACACCTGTGGATGGGGTGCAGGGCAGGACCTCTGCCACTCCATTGACCTGGAAGGACAGAAAACAAGACAGCGTTGGAGCAACCCATTTGGCACGGTCCTCTCCTCTCACACAGCACAGCGCGCCTCTTCCTTGCGCTTACCGTCACCACTCCGCCCTTCCCCAGCCTTATCCGCTGGCCAGCCACATCGACATCCACGTATTTTACATAGGACACGCGAGTGTTGCCTCCCCTGTGCTCGTTGGCTGCTTCCACGTTGAAGTAGGGCAGCGAACTGTTGCTCTCGCACAGCTTAGAGAGGGTGTAGGTGCAGGTGCCCATGAAGTGGTGCAGCTGATTGTCAAACGTGTGGTAGTGAGGGTCTCCTTCTACCACACAGGTCTCTGACAGTGGAAAGACCAGAGGAAGTGTTCAGTTAAGCACCTCCTGTTGCCTCTTCTCCTAAGCTCACCTTGCCCAAAGAACATCAGCCCTATGACTGGTCTAGCGCTTTTACCAAGAGATCCGTTACCAGAGATCTATGTTAAGAAAGCAGCTGTTTTTCCAGTCATCTGGTTCAAACCTCCTCAAATACCTAAATGCCGGAAGCACAGGTGCCCCACCCAAGCCCCCCCCCAAAGATTATCATTGGTGTGTCTCAATATGGCAGGAAAGTGACAGAAGGCAAATATGAGCCATCCAATGAAAATGCAAATTGTATCCACTATGGGTTTCCAAGATGATTCAAAACACTAGCAATAATAGCAGTAGCTGAAGCCGTACCAGGTGGTAGTGATGGTGGTTGTGTTCCTTGTGTTGTCTGTGTCGTGGTGCCTGGCAATGGGGTCCGTGTTGTAGAAGGAAGAGGACCTACGGTGAGACAGAGGTAGAACTTGTGAGTGTCAATAATGTGGTTATTTTGCAGGCACCTGACCCACTCTTCCCAAAAACAGAACACTGTGATCAGAAAAAACAAAAACCAGAAGAAAAATACTACCAAAAAAAACCCTCTATAAAACTTGAAAACTTGCCATAGAACAGGATACAATATATATTTATGGACACGGCCATAAAGGAT
>JANRGW010028958.1:0-22820 GCA_024733675.1 Psilopsiagon aymara
ATTTCCATCTGAAACCTGTCGGGGGGGTGGGGTGGGGGGGTGGCCGATAAAATTATGCTCAGGGGAAAGGAGGCTGAAAAAGGGGAAAAGCTGGAGAACGGAATGGTTGACAAGGATTAAAGGTCTGATTAAAGCTCATGGGTGGCTTTGTGCTGCCCTGTGGTGAGCAAAATCTCTTTGGCAGAGTTCTCCATAATGGCTTGGTCCCACGTGTGCTTGTGGGAAATCAGTGAAGGGCTTCACTGGAACGATTTTAACTTCCAATGTGAAAAACAAAGTGAAAACCAAACATGCTTTTGAGTGAGTGGTTGATTGGAGAGCAGTAATGTCAGATGCATACATCCATTATATATATATGCTTACATCATGTGTATATATAATGTTTGTGTGTGTATTTAATCTAGGCATAAGTAAGTCATGCTTTTGTTTTTTTTTCCATTCCTAACTAATATAACTTGACTAAAAAAGTTGCTGCAGTGGGTTTGCAGAATAAAGCACTTTGAATCTCAGAATTGTTTGATTTTTTTTTCTCAGCACAGTCCAGTTTGCTATAATTTTATTTTATACACAAAATTTGGGGTTTTTTTTTTTTTTTGGTCTGTCTTTATAAACTATTCTAAGTACTATTTTTGTTATAATTCAAAATAGATATTTAGTATAAAGTTTTGCTGTTAAATATTTGTTCTTTAGTAAAATATGATTTGTTTTTTTCCTCTTTATTGTAAACAGTGTCTGGAAAAAAAAATTAATATGTTTTATCACAGTTGTTTTTTAATATTAAAAAAAAACAAAAAAGCACTTGTGGGGTTTTTTGTTATGAGATTGGTGCCGTGTGAACATGTGTTTCAGTCATGTGTTTTTTAATATGTATATAATATTCTGTGTCGCATATTAAAATGAATGTTGTGTATT
Source organism: Psilopsiagon aymara (assembly GCA_024733675.1). NCBI lineage: Eukaryota > Metazoa > Chordata > Aves > Psittaciformes > Psittacidae > Psilopsiagon > Psilopsiagon aymara. The sequence continues at coordinate 913 of JANRGW010028958.1, forward strand.
TTGTGATCTTAAAAAAATAAATAAAATAATCCATGTGGCTATTTTATAGACTTCCATAATAAAATGAGTTGAATCTCCAGCCTTTTTTGTCTCATATCCATCTGCACCCCCTCTCAAAGGTCTTGTGGTCTCCTGGTTTGGGGTCTCAGGGTAACATCCTGGGCACCCATGAGGTTTCTACACCTGTATGGGGACTTATTGGCCTCCATGACCAGGGTGAGGCCTTACTGGCTGTCACAGATTGAAATACAGGATATTCCACCTAGATATAAGAAGCAGCTTTTTTTTATAGGGAGGACAGCCAAAGATTTAACCAAGTTGCCCAGAGATGATGTGGAGTCTCCATCCCTGGAGCTACTTGACTGACTGGATGTGGTCCTGAGCAAGCAGACCAAGGTGCCCCTTCTTTAAGGTTTATCCCACTTTGAGGGTCTTGTGAGCTCCAGAATACCCAGTTTCTGCCTAAATCTTTTACCTCTCCCCAGCAAGAGGCAGAGGTTGGACAAAACAAGCAGGAAGAAAGGGAAAGGTGCTTATCTCCCATTGTGTGTGTTCCCTGGCTTCTGCTGCATTCAGAGCTTACACTACAGGAGATGCAGCATAGGAGACCACCATGGCTTGAAAAACATACACCCAACTACTGATTATATTGAAAGGCTGAATGGTGGGCAGGATGCACGTGGTGGAGCAGCGAAGGCAGGACAACACTTCTCAAGGGTAGCCTAGGTGGGAATGACCCTGTGGGCAGCACCAGTGCTGCAGGTCTGGTGGGAACAGAGATGTGTCCCCAGCCCTCCCATCATCTCCCATTTTTGCTATTGAGATATTGACTGCTGCAGTCATGAGCTCCTCAACAAGTCTGGATCCCAGAGTTTTCTGTGAGCTCTGAGCTTGTTAAATCCAAAAGGTTTTAGGAGCTTCTGGCAGCGGGTGGTGGGATGAAGTGCTCTGCGTGAGATGTGACAGGACAAGCTGCTGTTGAGAGTTTCAGCTGCACCCTTCCCAGGGTGGAGATGGGGTGGGCTGTGAGTGCTTAAAGTAATTAGGTAATTACTGAAGTAATCAGCTTCAGTCTCCTTTCTCTTTGTTCCATAAAGGAGAGCTCTGATAGCCCCCTGGTTGTGGTGGGAGTGTGGAGAACAGGATGTTGCTGCTCTGTGAACCTCTTCCTATGATCACATTCAGAGGCAAGTGGAGGCTGGAGGAATTAATATAGTTCTTTGCAGTTGGTTGGAAAATATGACCATGCAATCCAAGCCTGTGTCCCTTTGGTGTAACCAGAGGCTCTGAGGCTCCTTTCCCTCCCTTTAGTGCTTTGTGGTCGCTCTCTTTTCCTAGTTGCTGCTCTGGATATGTCCTGCCAACAGCGGTCCTGCCGTGTCTGTCCTGGCTGTAGCCAAGAAACTACTGTGTGGTTGCACTCATCCATGGTCCTGTCTCCTTCTCAGCCTCTCCTTGAGCTGGTGTGTCACCTCCTCACCCTTCCTTTCCCTTCCAACCCGTGGTGCCTTTATAATACCCGTCTGTCACCTATTTAATAGCTGGGAAGGTCATTTCCTTTTGGCCTTTTCTCTTTGGGATTTCTTTTTTGTTTCTCCCCTCCCTTTGCTTCCATTAATTTATTTATTTTCAGTTTATGGCTCTTTAGCAAGAGCTGCACCACCCCCGGGGGGAGGTGATGTGGCTCCAACAGAAGCAGGGAGCTGTATTCGGGGTGGTCTCTCGGGAGCCGCTGGACGGCAGCGCGGGTCAGTCGGACTCCGTGTACTTTCCATTCGGCTCCGGCACCGAGTCTCACGTTACTCGCTTTGTTTTAACTTTAGCTGAACTCTTGGAAAGTTTCTTTTTAAAGGTTGCATGCAAGAGCATAGAAAAGGTGTGGGAGTGTGTGTCTGCGTACATGAGCTTTGCTTTTCCCTCTTTCTTCTTTTTTCCCCATCTGAAGGCAGCCGGATAACTCTCGTAGAATGAAATGGGAGGCTGAAGCTGGTTTATGTCCTCTGGGTCTGGCTGAAGCATAGCTTTAATCTGCAAAGCTCAAGATTCAGGCTGTTCTAAGGGGATGGTGAGGCAGTGGTGGGCTAGAAGGAAGAGAGCAAAATGTTAAGTTGTCACTAAAGTAGTCATGGAATCACAGAGTGGTTTGGGTTGAAGGGATCTTAAAGCTCCTCCAGTTCCAACCCCTCCACAGGCAGGGACACCTTCCATTAGAGCCGCTTGCTCCAAGCCCTGCGTCCGACATGACCTTAAACACCACCAGGGATGGAGTATTCACAGCTTCCCTGGGCAACCTATTCCAGTGCGTCACCACCCTCACAGTAAAGAACTTCTTCCTTAATATCCAACCTAAATCTCACCTGTTTAAGTTAGAACCCATTACCCCTTGTCCTATTCCTACAGTTCCTAATGAAGGGAAGCATTTACAGGAATTGCTAAAAAAAGAAAGAGATGGGAGAAAGTGATGGATTTCCAGGTGGTATGGGTATCTTTTTGGCATCATTTCCTCTCAGATAATTTTAGGAACCCAGCTCTGGTCTTAGCTGGCATTTAAACACCATAAGTTTCATCTGCTGGCTCATGAATAGAATAGTGTATTTTAGTTGAAAGGGAACTACAATGATCATCATGCCAGCAGGGGGATGCTGCTACAGCAGAGGCTTGGGGGCTGCTCATGGCTTCTTTCTCTGTTTCTCTAGTGCTGGAGGCTTCACACACTAGTTTTAGACTCTTGCAGTGGAATAGCAAAGCTCACATGCTGTGTGCATCCAGTCTCCCTCATGGTCTCTTGATAGAAAAAAGCTAAAACCCCCCAAAATAAATCCTGGTGTATCTTCCCAAATATTATGATAATAGATTATAGTGCCTGGATAACCTTTATATGTTATAAATGTCCAATTTATGCATTTAAAACTGGTCAACTGTGACAACAAGAAGGATGTAAAGAGGCAAAAAAGACAAAGACCTTTCTAGAAAATATTTCTTTCTGAAGGTCTCTCTCCTCACTCGCACAAGAGACTTTCAGTTTATCTCAGCTGGAAACTGAAAGTTTCTCTTACAGCAGGTGATTATTCCCAAATCCTATTTACAGCATCTTCCGATTATTGATTTAACTGCTGATGTGTGATTTTGTTGTGTTAAAATACCCATGAGAAAATTTTGCGTGAAGGAACGTGGTGAAGAGAGGATCAAGAAGCTTTGAGGCTGTGCCTTAAGTCTCCTGGGGACCTGTGTGTGTTTTCTTGTACACAAGTAGCCTGTAGCATAGAGACCCAAAAAACTGGGGGCTGAAGAGTGGTTTTGATTAAGGAATCACTGCAAGACTTCACACGTGTTCCCACTGGGTGCTTTTGCCTTGATTGTGACTTCATCAGAATCAAGAGGTGGTCCTTCCACATTGGCTTGGGCTTCCCAGGGATGGTGAGGATCAGAAAAGGCAGGCTGCAGTGTTTGTGATGAGAGATCCACGATGGAGACCTTGGGAAAGGTCTCTGTCAAGGTCAGCTATTCTCAGACAGCTTCCCGAAGTCATCATTAGGTGACAGGAAATTAAATTAAGGTAAAGTTGAGCACAACCTTGAATGTCATAATAATGCTAAGGATCCAAACCCAAATGTTAAAGTATTTCATGCAGCAGCTTCAACAACCAGTTATCACACTCAGATATTTTCCTTTTACTGGTCCAAAACCAGAATCCATATGACCTTACCTGTGTCCTACAGTTCATGCTACTACTTCATGTCCTCCTCCAGCACCCAGTAAAGTCAATGGCTGTCTTTTTTTTGACTGTGTTGGAAGCTGGGTCAGGCTTTTATATGCTTTTCTTTCAACATTACAAATATAGATGAAGTATATATTTGTTCTGAAGTATCATGTTTGACCATTTGTTATGGCATGAATAGTTCCTCTTTCAGTGTAATGAACACAGTTTTATCTGGCATAACAGCTATGTTTAGTCTACATTCACATAAAGCTTTTCCTTTAACAATATTTGTCTAATTATGATTACAAAGTTTGCTTTGCTCAGCAGGCAAAGGCTGAGTTTTGGACACGCTTGTGTGCGATGGTGGTAGATAGTGAAGGTGTGATGGTGGTAAACTGCATTGAGCAACCCCAAAACCCCACAGATGTGAGTTTTGGGTGCTTGTGAAATGTAAGAGCAGCTGTTGTGCCCCACTGTATAATGTCCCTCCTTCTGACCGTGGCCAGTAACATACATTATGAAAGATTGAAAGAAATGAGGTAGGTGTAGACTGAACCTTTTTTAATGGTATGTGTATGGGCTGGTGAGGGAGGTCCTGGCCTGCTGGAGCACCATGAATTATGATCTGCCTAAGATCTTCACTTAATCTCCCCTCTGGCAGGTTAAAGCCATTCCCCCTGTCCTGTCCCTCCGTCCCTTGTCCAAAGCCCCTCTCCAGGTTTCCTGCACCCCCTTTAGGCACTGGAGCTGCTCTAAGGTCTCCCCTTAAGGAGTCTTCTCTTCTCCAAGCTGAGCCAGCCCAGCTCCCTCAGATGCTCTATATCAGCTTGTCTTGTCCTAATCCGGAGCTCTCAAAGTAAGTCTTTCTCTCTCTGGTGTGGCTTGTAAAGCATCCATCATGTCATGGAGCTGGACACTGCAGTAGCATTTTACAACGTAGAAGCAACCATCCCAAAACTCAGCCTCTGGCTGGTCTGAGTCACTGGCTACATCTGCAGAAGTCGACTTAAATACAGAAGCCTGCAAGTACTGCAATTGCTTTTGCAGGAGTCTCATTAAGACAGACATTATTGCAGCTATTAATAAAGCAGAACATTTCCTCTGCTGGATATTAATCGCTGGGTGGATGCATGCAACGAAGCAGTGAAGGGGCCTCATGGACAAATCTGGACTGGATAAATGAATGTGTCAAATGCTATTATAAAATTAACTAGTGTTTGTCCATGGAAAGCTGGAACAAATGAACCCAGGGAGACCACAGAACTATTCTGCTGTTAAAGCTGACCTGCTGGGTAAGGTCAATTTACAGGAAAAGCCCCTCGAGATCAATTCATTAAGCTTTACAGGACTTGAAATGTTGGACTTTGAGTCACCCAGCAGACTTTCAGCAAGTATCTTGTTATCTGCTACTGCTGATAAGGCAGCTAGGAGGCCCCAAGTAGTAATTAATCAGTGAATCCTATGAGTCTTCCTTCCTCCCTACCCACATTCATAGAATCATAGAATCCCAGGCTGGTTTGGGTTGGAAAGGACCTTAGGGTTATCCCTTGTTCAAAGTCCCTCTCCAGGTTTCCTGTAGCCCTTTCAGGCACTGGAGCTGCTCAAAGGTCTCCCGTTAAGAAGCCTTCTCCTCTCCAGGGTGAACCAGCCCAGCTCTCGCAGCCTGTCAGGCTTGCACAGGTTAGCTGTTCTCTCCTGGTGTTCACGGGGCTGTCAGCTCCTATCCTCAGTGGTGCCAGCTCCTGATTTACCTCAAATAGCAGAGACCTGTGTTTTGGCCAAGCACTGCAAATGCCCTGTGGTGAGGGGTTTTCCCTTTAACTTATTTGTCTGCCTTGCTCTGTATCCTGTTTTATTTCTCCTTGTGGGAAGAGGAAGAAGTCATTTTGAATCTCAAGTGTGTCCCCTGGGGCAGTTTCACTGGAGAGACAAACTGGGTTTTAGGGAGTGATTGGGCTATGAGGAAGGGGTTTGTTACCATTTAGGCAATGTCTGCTCTTGAAAGAACTGCTGCCACAGAAAATCACTGAGATGGTTTTAATAGGAGGTTTTATTAAATTGAGCAAGCATTACATGTGCAGGAGCACACTGGGGAAATGAGTCTCTGCCAACTCTCACAGACTTCTAGATCCATCACATTGATGACCAAGAAGGGACATTAGATCATCCTGCCTCATCTCCTGCATATCATCCTTACATTGCATCTTCTTACCTGTGTGTCATGCCCTGCCATGTGAACTCAGCACCAGCACGCCTTGCAGGAACACATCCCATCTTGAAGAAATCAAGAATCCACCGCTTCCCTCAGCGCTTCATCTGGTTAATCACCCTCACTGTTTATTTCCACTTGTAATTTGTCTGACTCTCAGCTATTCATTCTTGTTCTGCCTTTCACCACCAGGCTAAAGAGTCCTCCAGGACCCAAAGTTTGCTCCTTGTGAAGAGGCTTATGCGATGGAATCAAACCAGCTCTGTCTTTGCTTTTTGATAAGCTAAGAGAATTATCAAGCTGACTAAGCTCCTTGCTGCTTCAGCCTCTGAATTTCTCTGTGTTTTCCTCACAATCATTCACTACTGCATGATCCTTCTAAACTATGGGACACAAGCTCTGCCTGGATTTCCCCTATCCATCTTGTTGGTGGAGAAATCGCTGAGGGGACCTTAGAAGCATCTGTGTTCCTACATCACTCTTCATTTTTCCCTTTCTTTCACAGCTCTGTGGTGGGACCCATCGCCAGGTAACTTGGCCCATTTGGACCTGAAGTCTTTGGTGGAGTGGCTGTTTTGGGGACATGTGCCCCATGTCCTTGCTTTGTGAGGGGAGATGTGGGAGCTGGGTAAAAGACCTATTACTTGTGTGAGCTCAGCTGCTAGATCATCCTGTGGCCATGAACCCATCTGGGAATGCATCTCGTGCCTTTTTGGTGTGGGCCTCCTGATTGTCCCCTGCTTTTCACAGCTCTGAACAAGTCCATAAGCCAAGCAATGGCCCAAAGTCCTGCTCATGAACTTGGAGAATATTATGGTGACCCAACATTCCCCAAGTTGCTTGTTTTTTTAGGAAAACAAACCTCTCAAGGGCATGTTAAAATAAGGTATTAGTGTGGCCACAAAGTCCCGGCTGCAGAGGTTGGGAAACCCCAAGCTGAACTGTGGTTGTGTGGCTTTGAGCTTGCTCCTCTTGGTGTGTAAATGATGTTCCTGTCTTAAATGGCATGGTCACAGGCATGGTAGTATTACTGTGCTGTGTGGATCAAAGGGATGGTGTTCACTTCCTGGTCAGGTCTTTAATAACTCGGTTTCTTCTTGTTAACCAAGAGCTGCTGTGGGTTGCTGCTTTTAGGTCAGTGTGTGGTCCCATCTCTATCCACCTGAAGCTCCACAAGTGACCCTGATCCATAGAGATTGCACAAACTTCTCAGCACTGGAGCCAGCAGCATTTTGCAGGGGAAATTGAGGCGCAGTTGGCACCCCAGCATGTGCTGCAGTGGGTGATTGTGGATGTGACACCAAGTTCAGGGCAGCTGCAGGACCTCCTGCCTCTGTGGGCAGCCCAGTCCCACTGCACATGTAGGGATTAACATGAGACATCAGGGACCATGCAATGCAAGGGTTGCCAAACCCTCTGTTCCCCCTAAAGTTTTGTGCAGGGACTTTCAAGGGATGCCCCAGCACCCAGGAGGGAGGTGCACTGGAGAAGTCAGCAATGGGCAGGCAGCACAGCTCCCAGAGCTGTTCCTTCTCCATCCATCCACATAGATGTAGTAAGAGGATAGATGTCCCAGCACCCCTTTTGCTCGCAGAAGCAGGATTCCTGAAGGTCTTCCTAGAGCAGCACTTGCATATAACCTAGTCAAGAAGCTGTGCATGGAAATCTTTCACAGCAGACCTAGATAGTTGTGGGGTTGTTCACCCCTGTGCAATGCTGGGAGCAAATGTCACCATGCTCCAGTGCTACAGAGATGCTTGGGAGCTGCTGCATCCTTGGGAAACTGTTTGTTAGCTCAGTGCTTGTGCTCTTGTGCAGCACAGCAGCCCTGTTGAGGCTCTTTCCTCCTCTCCCACCACCTGATTCCCTATCTGGGGCTTTGGTCAAGTGTATGGGGCTGTGTTTGCCTGCTCACAGCTGAGCACACAAGCCCTGACAAGCTGATACCCCATATAGCTCTCAGCTGCTTCCTAGGCAATTGCCCTTCCCGTGGTTGTCTCGGATGCAGGAGATGCTGGTGTTCCCCAATTGGTCCTGTGGCCAGGTTGAAAGGGGGATGATTGCCATGGGTTGGTGTCCCTGGGGACTGGGTCCATATACCCAGTCTGCATCCTCCTCACTCCTCCATCCCCACTGTGAAGGGAGTTTGCCCTCTGCAGCTTCTCCCATCCCTGTGTACCTACTTCTTCATTGCACAGCCATCCTGCTGCAGGGTTTTAGGCTCACGGAAGGCTGTGCCAAAACCATGCCCTTGTGCCTTACAGCCTTGCTTTAGAAGTTTATATGAGCTGAAATCCCAGTCAGAGGGGCTGGGGTTGGCAGGGAGCATGGCTGTCCTTGTAGGTCCTGAAACTGAGTACTCTGCCAGGGTTAATCAGAGAACAGTTTGGGTTAGAAGGAGCCTTCAGAGCTTATTTAGTTCAACCCCCTGCAATGAACAGGAACATCTTCAACTACATCAGCTTGCTCAGAACCACATCAGCCTGGCCTTGAATGTCCCCAGGGATGGTTCATTCACAGCTTCTCTGGGCAATCCCTTTCTGCCTTTTCTTTCCCCTTGAGGCAGAGGTTGCTGTGTGTCAGCCTTCCACTAATGGGTTGCCTCTTCCCTCTTCTTCTCCAAAAGCTGTTTGGCAGGGGTTGAGCAGCAAATATCTGGGGTCTGGAGGGGAGAGCTGCACCCAATAGCAGGCATCATGCACTGATATACCCTGAGGTGGTGACTAAAAGGGAATTTCATTGTGAATATCTGCTTTGGGAATGCTTTTGCTGAATTGCGTGTCATAGTGACTGGAGCTTTGGGGTGATGTGGCAATGGGGGTCCTCAGGGAGAGGAGCCTGATCCTGGCTCAGGATGCAGCCACATCCCCTCTCTGTAGCCCAGATGGGTGAGAGAGGACAGACCACAGTACTGCTGCAGAGAACTATGAGCTCGCTTCATGCTTCACCTGTGCATCCTGTGATTGCATGAGCTTCCCTTTGCAGGTTGTGCATTTGCTCATGGATCTGCTTGGCAGTTTGGTGTGGCATTAGTGTAGCTGTCCAGTGCTCTGTGGGAGCTGTGTCCTGGCACACCTTGCATGCACTCAGGCTGGGTTTGATGGGTATAAAGGCACTTTTGTCCCTGCCACTCCAAGTGTTTTGGGGTGAGGACTTCCCTAGGTAATGATGTGATGGAGGGATGGCATTTTCGCGGTGCTTCTATGTGCTGCTTTTTGGTGTGGGTGCAAACCCGAGTGCAAGGGACCAGGGGCTGCCCAGCATGATTGCACATGTGGCTGAGGGTGCTATTGATAACATGTATGTGCACATGTTAAGGAGCACCTGAGGCTGAGCATAATTGCGCTTGTCCTGTGTGGTTGGTTCATGTCTATTGAGTGTGCATAGACCTTTGGGGGGGTTGCTCAATGGGACGTAGGGTATATGCACCCTAATCCTGATTATACCCATCTAGGAGCTGTTGGACCTGCATGCCGATGCCGGACATCAGACCGTCCCTGGACATCGGACTCAGCCGCGGCGCTTGGCTGTGCTCCCTTGCTGCCCTCTGCAGGCAACAGCCCCTCATCCTCGGCTCCATCGAGCAGCTAAGCCCATCCTGCAGCTGCGGAGAAACAGCGTTGGCCCGACTTTTCCCATATCCTAGGATCCCAAAATAGCCATGTAGCGTTGCAAATGCAGCCGGGCTCCGAGGGTGGCTGGAGCTGGCTGTGCCAAATTGCACCCAAAAGACTGGACAAGGACCTCTCCAGTGGCTTTGGCTGCAGCCACTGCTGGAGGGGCGCATCGGATGGAGAAATGGAAGTTAGCCTCAGGAGTCTTGCAAGCCAGCAGCTACATAAAGGTGCTTGGCAGATGCTCTGGATGCTGGGCTACAGGGGGTGAACTTGGAAGAATGCTGGTTCATGGGCGTATCAACCCAGGTACAAAGATGCCCTCCGATGGGGAGAGCTCATGGAGAAACACAGTTGTCACTGTAATTGTCAATGTTTTCTTTCTAAAGCTACAGGCAGTTCAGAGGTTGCTTTGGGAAGCTGCTTTTGCAATGCACAGATTGGACACCCATACTATGGCTGGACCTGAAGCTTTCTTTCCTTCCCCTCTGCTCTTTCTCTGCTGGGTAAATGCAGCATCTTTGCAGAAGCAGCCTCCTGCTCCTATGCTGCAGGCCTGCATGATCTACCCTTACCCTTCTCCACAGTCTCTTCTGGCCCAGGATCCAGAGCTGGAAATTGGGCTGATCCAGAATACCTGCCCTTCAATGGGATCCCAACCCAGGCTGGGATGGGGATGCCTGTAAGCCTGTCTCTGACCTGGAACAGCAATGTGTCGGGAGGCTAGGCCTGTAGCTCCAGATATTTATTAGTGGGAGCTCCAGAAGCTGTGATCTGGTGGGACCCAGAGGAGCCCCAAACAAAACTCCTTGGGCAGGCTGGGTTCTGCAAGCACTGAGGAAATCAAAGCATAAGAGAGGGAGGAAGAACTTGAAACCAGCCCAGTTCTGCAACACTCCATATTTCAATTTCTGGGCAGGATTTAGATTTGGCATCTAATTAATCTCAAAACACAAAAATCATGAGTTCTTGTGTTCAGCAGTGCCTTTTACCTGGGAACTCTGAAGCACCTTGTTAGGAAAAAGGGACTTTGCAATTATCCTGAGTGTCCAGACGGAAAAACTGAGTTGGGCTATGTGATTTTGCCAAGGTTACCCAGACAATCAATGGCAGAAGTGAGAACGAGGTGGTAAAGGCTCTTTGCTGTTCATAGAAAATCCAAGTTACAGGAAAAGGGCAAGGCAGGATCACTGCCGGGCTTTCCAGGAGCAAGTCCAGCTCCATCCATGTTTCCCAAGGCCTGTACTCAGCCTGATACTAAGTGCTGCAATACCATACAGCAGCTGAGTAACATGATAGTGAGTTAATTTGTGGTTGCAAATAATGCTTGGAAGTCCTGATTGATGGCACCTTATTCTAAACACCAGATCCCACAGCCCTTTGTAATGAGAGCATAACCTTGCACAGTACCTGGGAGCTGAAATCACTTTTGATTTGCAGCAGGATAATGTTCCGCCTTGTAGGATTGGGATCCTCCACCTTTCAGTAGCTGGAGTCCAGCATTTGTTCCTGGGGTTGCATGCACCAGACTTTCATATGGATGGTGCTTTTTTGTGGCTGAGTACCAAAGCTCTGCTCAGTGGGATGTGGAACCTGCTCTGTAGTAGTTTACACTGACAATGTGGGAGGTGGCAGAATTGCAGCCTGCCTTGGCTTCATGGCAAAGAGGCTAAACAGGAGGAGCAGATGGGTTACAATAAGGAGAAGCAGGATGGTGAATGGGTTTGCTGTTCTTCCACAGGCCAAGAACAACAGAGAATATCTGGGTTTTAGACCATGGCTTAAGAAATAGAGTTAGTGGGATGAGGAAAGCAGCTGGACTGATTCACATTGAATCAAGGTGACAAATAAGCAGGGCAGTGGGCATCCTTATGGGCAGAGGGTAAGGAGATGTGGTTTGGCTCCCTGCCTTGTGTTCCTGTGTATACTGCCCTTGGTTTAGGGCAAGGGGTGGATTATATTTGGGCACATGAGGCTTTATTTGAGCCTCCAAGCTGGTGGCTGAGGGAGCCTGCACCCCTCCCCACTTCTCAGGTCTGCAAGTGCCTGTTTTCAGTTGGTGCCTGTGTTGTAAGTTATCTTTCCCTGAGTTCTCTTGTAGCTACAATTAAGGCTTTGCAGTGTTCAGGCTGATGCCTGAGACTGGTGCTGTGAATGGCTCTCTCTGCATGAGGGGTATTGTAGAACCCTGCTCTTACTAATGAAGGTCCTGTGACACTGAGCACCATAGTGAGATGGGGAATAAAATGACCCAGAAATGAATAAAATCTCCATCTATGAAAGACAGGGTAAAGGCTGCAGAAAGGAGGGACAGCACAAGAAGTTATCTCATGGTGGTTGAAACACTGGATCTGAAACAGAGGATTTGGGATGAAGTATGGGCTTGGCATGAACAGTAAAGGAGGGATCAGATGTGGTGAGAATCCTGCCCCATGGCTTACTGGTACCTTAGCACAGGTAAGAGGTCATTTGAGCTCTGGCAGCAGCTAAAGGGAGCGCCAATTGGAACCAGATGTCAGGAAGTGCGAGGCACCACAAACGTGTGGAAGGGCCTCCCAGCCATGGCGGCGGAGCCCCTAACACTGGGGTCATTCACGAAGCAATTAGTTGGCATCCCTGCGGTTTTGGCCTGTTAAAAACGGGAATCAACCTTCAGGAGCTAAGTGGGGCTGCAAGGAGCATTTCCCAGCGCAATGGGAAGTGCTGGCACTGAGAATTAGAGTGAGCTCTGGATGGTAGGTGATGGGAGGTGGGATGAATGGACCTACCGTTGACCGTGGAAAGACTCCTGTTGAGTTCAGAGGGCTTTGCCTCAGGCTGAGTGCCACAGCTTTGAAAGAAACAATAAAAAAGGAAAGGAAAAGAGGGGCCAGGACCTCTCCCTCTCATCCAGCTTTCCTGCTGATACATCCATTAGAGCCTCTATGAGTCGTGTCTTCCCTGTTTTCTCATGGGGACCTATTGTCTGGTGAATTGTTGGGGTGATAAGCCTAAGGTCATGATGGGTCCATAGGTGCTTCAGGTCTTTAAAACAGGTTTGAGAGTTTTTCTTAAGCTTATTTTGCAAATCTACAATTTGTGGTTGAAACAGGATTATCTGGGTGAGACCTGCCTGGCTTTTATAGGAGGTCAGGCTGAACACATGTAGCTCTTTATGTTCCTATGATTGTAGTAATGCACCCTGGTTTTCTGCTTTGTTGCCTCACAGTCCTTCAGTTTAAATCTGCTTCTTCACTTGGTATGGAGGGGGTCTGATGGTATGGAAAGCCTGTTAAGATGTGATAAGACTTTCCTATTTACTCTCATTTATGAACCTTAAAGAAAGATGGGGAAAAAACAGTTCTGAGGATGAAATTTTGGCTTGTGCTTTTTTTCCAGCCCCCCCACTTTCCTTTTTCTTTTTTCCTTACTTCCCATATTTCATTTCATCTATTTCTGCTCTCTAGAAAGCCCCCCAAATCCCAGCAGGCATCTTAAGCTAGACTCTTTTTGCTAGCTTAACGGTCAAATAGTTGTCTGCTTTTCTGTCTGCATATATACTGCATCCCCATGACACAACTTTGATTTTTCACACCCTTGATTTACAGCAGGAGAGCAAAGGCTAAGGCTCAAAATCATCCCATGCTGGCCGTGGAGAAGCATTTATGCAAGTGACTTTTTGGAGAGTCACCAGCTCCAACTGCTGAGCACTCGCTATTAGACAGATAGTGCTGTGGATCAGGAGAAAGATATCCCAGCCCCTGCTTGCTGAAGTCTGAGAGCTGCTACATTAAGTCTCTGTCAAACTATTTCAGGGTCTACGAGGTCAATGGATGCTGCTTAACAGAGCTCAATAAGATACAGGATACACACAGTGGGAGATGGCCTTCAATTGAGTCACAATTTATTAGTGTGGTTATGGAAGCCATTCTCTCAGGAACCATAACGCTGAATAATATTACATGAAGGGATGGTGGTATATTGTACATCATGGGATGCACTAATGGAGCAGCCAGAGCCTGGATCAGTCAGTTGAAAGCATTCTCATACAAGGAGGCCCTTTTCCACAGTAAGTGTCCCTGAGGCTTGACAGAAGGAAGTTGTGTAAGAGTTGACACTGTGGCTAGTGGCTGCAAGGTGAATGTTCAAAGTCAGATCAGACCCTTTCCCTCTCTCAGCTTTTGCATACTCCTGGAGTGTGTTTCACCTCTGGACGTGACATTTCCCTTTCACTGGCCAAGCAATTTGGACTAACACCTTGCTCCAAGACAGATGGGGGAGGCAAGGGGATACTTTACACTGCTTATTGCATTCATCCTCCTGGGAGGTAGAGCTTTAATTCTTCTCACAGCATCTTTCCTTCCCCTAATGCAGGAGCATTGCAACCTTTCATTGCTCACTTGGAGCTGGAGGTCCCAAGAGATAGCGCAGAGCTCTGAGTTTTCTTTGCTTTGCTGTTTGGGCAGTGAGGCCAGCATGCTGAGAATGAGAGCAAAATGCTACTGCAATGGGGTATTCCTGTCCCTGGTGCCTCCCGTGCATGCAAGAGGCAATATGAAAGGCATGGGATGCTGTAGCACCTCACCCAGCATCAAAGAGAAAGAAAAGGGTTCATGCAGGCTAAAAAAGGAGCAGATTCACCCAGGTTTCTCCAGGTGCTTCAAGCTGCATGCAGGTAGGTGTGCAGGAGTCAGAATGGTGGGTTTGGGGGGATATCAGCCAGGAAACACCCTTTAGTACCCCTGCTTCTTCCAAATCTCATCAAGTGAAATAGTCCAAGGGGCTACGGCTTTACAACTGCTCACTTAATGGAATCGGAACGACTTACTAACTGTTCCTTTCTGAACAAAAATAACACCAAATCGTTCTCTTTTCTTCCCCCCCTCCCAGGCCTCCTGACTTTAAAAGGATTTGTGACAAGCCATGAGCCTTGAGAAAATAAACCATGATGAATTCCCATCCACAGAGACAATTCTGAAGGTATGTGTCTCCTCCTCCCTGCTCACTGGAAAACCACAGTCTTGGCCAAGACTGGAAGAGGAGCCATTCATTCAAGCTTCATTTCCCAAATTGTATCACAAGGAATGGTCTCAGTCATTCTTAAATGAGCTCCGTGGGGATTCTGCTTCCCTTCATATGCCAGGTTAGTTCTGCAGGGCTTGCAGGGCTGGCCAGTGTCGTCAGCACATGTGATGGGAGGGCAGGACATTGGGGCAAACACGTAATCAGGGAAAAGCTGGGAAGAGGATAGCCTCATCAGTGGGATAATCCCCCTCTGGAAATACCCAGCTCCTCCTAAACGTTCCACTGCGGTTAGCCTGGGAGAAGGATTTTAAGGCAGAAGAGACTTTCCTAAACAGCTAGTGGGTTTTGACTGCCATGATTCATGTTTGCAAAAGGATGTGTTTTGGTGGGGGGGGTGGCATGGCTTTTGGATATCAGTGAGGACATGTGGGGTGCAAAGCTCTCTCCATTTGCTGCTTGCCCCTCTGTATGTGATCTGGACAAATCCCACTGACTCAGTGGTCACAAATGTGGTGAACAACAAGGGTGAGAAGGTTGGTTTCTGTCCTAGGCACCTCTGAGCTATTGGGGAGCAAACCAGACAACTACCCACGGCCTTAAATCAGAGACTTGACCATGGTGTAGGTCCAGGGGAGAAGTTATCTCTGTTCGATTCCCTGATGTATGTGATTCTCCTGCCTGTACCAGCCCAGCTGGTCCTTTGTATGGAGTAGAGCCATGGCTCCAGAAGCTTCCTGCCCACCCGAGTGGGAGTAGGAGGAGCACTGGGTGGGTGCTTAGAGGCTACTGGTTTCCCTCATGCTGGTCCCCACAAGGCATGACTTTGCTCCTCTGAATGCACACGTGGGAGGATTTACACTGGGATATGCCACTGGGAGGGATGGGGTTAGCACAGGGCACTCTGTGTGCTACACAAACCCCTGTGGGATGCCTGTAAAATAGCGGGGTTTGAGCTGGCCAGGACAAGGTTTTGCATGCAGGAATTAGAAAGGTCGTTTTCTCTCTGTGCACCAGAAATCCTCTGTTTGTTTGGTTTTCTTGAAAACATGGACAGAGATGTGCAAGAAAATGTATATTAACAATGTGGTGTTTCGTGTTTGTTGTCATAGTTTGCAACTGTTAAACTTGTGCTGATGTTCTTTCATTCTCCTTTTGCACTCCAGAGCTTTAATCAGATCTTGGTGAAAACCTGAAAGCAGAAATAGGTTTCTTTGAGTAACCACATTCTTGGGGAAAAGGTAGTGGAGAAAGTCTGTTTTCAGCTCTTTCCTCCGTAACAAATTATCCCTAATTCCAAGTTACACTAATAAAGTTCTGGTGTTACCTTGTATAGATGAGCAAAATGGTTATTGATTCCCAGCACCCCTTTCTGCAACAGGCTGGGCAAGTTTTCCTGCCTTTTCAGTTGGAGCTGCCTCACCTCATTTAAGTGGTCCCATAATCTGCACATGTTTTATGAGCAGGACCTGACACAGGTCTTTTCCTGCAGTTTTGTGTGTGCACATAGCAAACTTCACATAAGGAGGCCCTATGCTATTCTAGCAAGGCTAAATGGGGGGGAAAGGACCGTGCAGGCGTGAAGTTCACTGGGAAACCCTCTTGCAATGGGGTGGGGAGCGATGACACATCAAAAGAGATGGGGAGAATCAAACCCTGTGATATCAAACACATGGCAAGATGAACCACCTACTGTTTAATGAGAGAATTAGGACACATGAATGTTTTTTCTCAGGCTACTTCAATCTGTTTCTAATCCTGGCCTAGGGAAGAGTGGATGAGAAGCAGGAGGCCAATATATATATATTTTAATGTTTCTCATCTTTAGTAAGTGTGTGTGTATTTATATTTACCGTAATTGCTCACAAAGACACGTTTGACACTGTTATTTCTGGTGTTCCTTGGCAGCAAGAGGCTTTTTACCACCAACCTATTGATACCACATGGTGGGTGAGAGTACCTCCTGTTCTCCCTCCCCTTTTTGCTCCAATCTGAAAAGCACTGGGTTGTCTCAGCTTGGCAGAAAATAATGACGAAAAAGGAAGCCAAGATATCAGTTCAGCTCCAGTTTCTCCTGAAATGTGGGTCCCTTGTTCCAACAAGGGTACGTGTGCATACGTGCTTGCTATAAAGTGTTCCAGTGGCAAAGCTTTCACAGCACTCTATTTATTTTGCTGGGTTCTTGCTCAGGTCAACCACGATACTCTGAAGTGTGGTGGTTTGGACTTGGAGATGGACCATGTGGTCTCCATTATTGGAGATCACTGCTTAAAACCAGCCTTGCCAAGACAGACCAGAGACTTTCATTATCTGACAGCTTTTCCCAAAGTTGGATAGACTTTGAGCTTTCTGGAAGAAAGGTCTTCCTGGTCAGTGTGGATAATGCAGAAGTGCCTGAAGGATAGAGTATGGAAAAGAAGGTAGTTCCTTATTCCTCCAGTGGTGAAAATGGTCTATACTGTGACGAGGAGTTTTGCTGACACAGATTATCTACTCAGAAGTCCTTATTTCTCTTGGGGAGTCACTGCAGGTAAAGAGAAGTCATGTTTGTGGGAGCCCGTGGCACTTTGGAAAGGCTTTTGTAGGGAAGACCATTTCATCGTGTATTAAGTAGGTTTACACAAACGCCTTTTTCTTCATTAAGGACTCCATCGTGAGAAGCACTGCGGAGGTAGGATCTGCTTTGGAAGATGAAATATAGTAGATGAAATATTGTAAATGAAATACAGCTAAGAGGTCTGTTGGAAGATGCTGCAGAGACTTTACTGGGTAAAGGTGCTGAATTTGTCAATGAAACCAAGATGCTGGGCTGAGATTCCTTCAGACAAGATCCAGTAGATATCAGCCTGGGGACTGGAAAACAGCCTGCAAAGTGTCATTTTGGCTGCCACTGCTCATTGACCTCATGATGAGCAGCATTTTGGATGAGTGGTTGAAGTGGTGCAACAGCAAGGTCTTAGGGTGAGGGAGGAGAATTTCTCACTGATGGCTGGGAGGGCAATCAGATGAGTTAGGGTCAAAGACATTGTAAGGATGGCACAAGATAGATGTGGGCTTCCTAATTTTTTATATATATATACTATATATATGTATATTGATCTATATCTCCTTTTCTCCAGGCCAGGCACACCCTTTTCTGCAACCTGTAATGCAAAGTGCTGATGACTGAACCTTTCAGCTGCCTTTGTAGGATGTCTGATGCTCCTGTGGCTGGAGAAGAGAGACAGAATAGGTTGAACTGGGGTAATTGTTTGTTACAAAGGATTTGGATTTGGTAAGATAGTCTAGAAACTGCTGTTTTCTGTCATAAATTCCATGGAGTTAGGTCAGAAATGGTTGCTGACCCCCTCAGAGAACTGGGTCTTCTGCAAAGGGGTTCACCTCCTATGGAAAGGACTTGCTTTTTGGAAATGCCATTCACTCTCCATTGATTCTTAAAGAAGTCAATGTCCAGCCTGGGCTGTTTCCATCCTTCTAAATTCCTAAATGTAAGTGGGACGAATCTCACTCTTGATGTCTTAATCTTTTTTAATTAAATTGAGCTTTCAAGGTTTTCCACTGTGGCATTTTCTCTTGCTCTAAGATAATTTTGGTGGCTTTTTCCTTGGCTCTATTCAGATTTTAAACATCCCTTCTACAGCAAGTGTTGCAAAATGTACACACAGTACTTCAGCATCTGTCTTGTCTGAGGTTTCTGCAGACACAGAAACTCTTCCTTTTTCTATTCACCGTCACCTTTTAGGGAAGCCAAGTTGACTTTTTTTCCCATTTTAATATCCAAGTTTGTCTCAAGAAATCACTGTCCTTCAGGTCACAGTTCTTTTCTGTATGGGTATGGTGGATGCTCCTTGTCATCTGCATGTACCATTGCATTTTGCTACCTAAAATGAATATTTGAGCTGAAGCATTCCAGCAGCTTGATAGTCCTGATGGAGCCGAGTGCCCTGCCCGCATTACTTACCACTTGGCCAAATTCTGTAACCTAAACAGCTTACATCAGCTGCAAGTAATATACTTTCATGCAAGCTGATGACAATGTTGACTACCTCTGGGCAAGGCAGTAGGTCCTGACAACCATCTGATACTTTCTTACTGAATAACACCTCCCAGCCTCTGCAAGCTAACTAGTCCTGTCTATTGAATGTATGCTTTATTTCTATAGTGTAGAAAAAACTTTTCAAACAGAAGGTTGTGCAATGTGGAGTCATGCACCACATGAAAGTTCGTGTTATGCATGTGAGAGACTCTTCTATGAGCAAAACTCATAATTTTGTCAGAAAATGAGATCAGGCTTATTTCCCATGAAAAACATTGACTGACACTTGTTGTAAATGTAATTATTTTGTAAGGTGGAGTGGTATCACCTGGCCTAATTTTCACCAAATAGCAGTTTGCTGTCTCATCCAAACTACCTGCCAAGGTTCCTTCTACAGTCAACAGAGGGAGATCAGCCCTCCAGCAGCTGAATCATCTAATCTATGTTAGACATCTGTCTTACAGTAGGATGATTGCTGTTTGGAAGTGCCTGCGTGTCTCCATTGATGGAAGAAAGGGAGGAAGGATTAATTTTGAGCTAGCCTGCATATAGCTACCTGAGTGAAATCACTTCTCCCATTAAGATATTGTCACAGCTTTACCATGCCTTTCTCCAAATGTTGGGAAATGCACTTTTCCCCTTCAAGACTCTCATGACTCATAGTCTAGGGAGTTTCAGGTAAGTTACAGAATGAATCCTCCAGACACAAACCAAGATCCCCTTCCTGCCCCTTCTCTTTATCCAGAAAGACAGTTAGGCTTTGGCTAAGATGTTTATGGTGCAGCATTTGCTAGACTGCTCCCATTTGCCAACTAGCCACAGGCTTTCAGCCTTGAGGTCTGTGCATCATCCCAGTTGTAAATGAAAGCCTTGTGTTTCCCACAGCAAACATGTTGGAAACAAGTTGTAAATTTGAGAGAAAGTTGCATGGGGTGTGGATGGAAGTGCACGTGTCATGCCTTGACTCTGCCTTGTGGGGAAAAAGGTATGGCCAGGCTGGGCTGGATGGTCAGAGCTGGTGTAAGCACTCCTGTTGAGTTGTACCAACGTGGAAGAGCCACTGAGGGTAGGAGGGCCTTTTTGCCATCAAAGCTGGCCCAGGAGACATTGACCTGCTGCAGGCTCTTAAAGATGGGCTAGATGTGGACTCTGGACACTGAGATCTTGTTGCAGGTGTGCAGGAATCAGAGATCAGTCTATGTTTGGGGAAATAAGATGGCTCATTAACAGCTCAAGCCAGGCAGCTATGTGCTGGTTTAGACTGTCACAGCACTGTTTGAAGGCCCCAGCTGGGATAAGGAGGGACCCATTGCTTTATGCAGCCAATGAGTCCCTAAAAATAGAAGCAGAAGACATGAACAGAAGGTGGCCAAAGAGGAGGGGAAGGAGGTGGTGAGGATTATTTCCCCCCCCAGACAGAAAAGAAGCAATATTATCCTTGCAGCATCCTGTAGCAATGCCTCAATCCAGCTCTTACTGAGATCCATATCACCCTTGATAGTACAGCTTTTGCCCCACTGAAGATCAGGATTACAGCCTGAGCTGCCAGGACCTGCTGATGTGATTATATGATGGTTTCACATGGTGTACCAGTTACTGCAGCATTTATGTTCACAGGAATGGTGAGTGTGTGGATTGTCAGTGAAAACATATGCATCTAGAATTCCTTTTTATTCCTAGTTATCCCTGGGTTCCTCCATTTTCAGTGTGCATCACTCCAAGGAGACCAGAATAGTGCTGGAAGCGCACAAATGCACAGCTGCAACAACGAAGTGCTGAAACAAGCCAAGGATTTAGAAGCTATTAATTACAAATAAAACAAATGAGGGTATCTCATGACCTGCTAATTTGTAAGTGGAGAAAGAAAAGCAAAATAAGTTGTTGTTTGCAGGAAATTGTTTACTTTTCTCTAATAATAAATACGACTAAGAAGAAAAGGCAATGCTCTGCCAAGGCAAAAATGTCTGTGTCCGCATGTGAGGGTAATTCTTCTCCTGTTAAGCACTTTAAATGAATGAAACTGAAAGGATTACAGATATCTCATGTTTCATCCTTTAAGCTCTTTGTTCATTTTTGCATTTCATTGATTCTGTGGAGGACAGACTAGATTGCTGTAATGTGGTTAATCATTGGTGCTATTTTGTTGTCTTTAATAGATGGGTTTCTTTTTAAGAATCAGTTTCTCTTTTAAGGAGAACAATTCCTGTTATTGATTTAGGGAAGTGAAAGCATCTTTTTAGTTGTATTGATTTTATTTTGACTTCTTTTCCCATCTACCATGTGGATCAGCTTCTGCAGCTGCAGTGATGTGCAGCAAAAGGGACACACGTTAAGACACTTGTGAATAGGAGAGGGGGATTTGAATATATATCAGTATTCTCTTCTTTCCACCCTAACAAGTCCTGCACCATAGCATGGAGCTGGAAAGTCACTAAATGTGCTGTGCTTTGAGGAGTTACAGTCTGAAAGAGTTTCTATGCCATCTTTCTTCATAGTCCAGGACTGGCTATCAAGTTCTTCAGTATTTCAGATATTTGCATTCCAGACACTGTCCCCTGTGGAACCAGCAGAGTCATCCTAAGTGCGGGGGAAGTGTGGATTCGGAACCATACCCAGACTTAGTAACATAAGCCTTCCTCTCTAATGGGCTGAACTGAGTTCTCTGATCTCAGACATCCCAAAAGACTTCAGCTGGAGCCCATTTGTCCAGTACAAGGCATTTCACAACAGATGAAGGCGAACTGGATAAGGTCCAGGGGACAGCAGCAAGAGTGATCAGGGGTCCAGAAAACATGACCTTCAAGGAAGAACTGCAAGAGTTGGGGTTGTTTAGTCTAGGGGAGATATGACTGCAGAGAGATTTGTTGTGAGGCTGTGAGTATGTAAAAGGGTAGTGTGGAAAGGAAGAGAAGAACCTGCTCCTCGAGTCCACTGCAGAAGAACAGGCAACATGTTTTCATCTCAATTAGGAGCAAGACATGTGGGTTTGACAATAGGAGAGTGTTTGCAAGGGTGAGGTTAGATATGTTAAGCAAACATCTTTTGGTAGAACTAAAACTATGAAGGAGAAAAGAGAAGATGTGGAAAAATCTCTTTTAGGTCTCTGTTTTTGTAGCTACTGGAAGTTGTCTGGAATCTGATCCTGATTTCACTACTTTGGTGTGTGTCCTCATAGATGTGATGGTCCCTCTATGACGGGGCTACAGAATTGATGGACAGGGGTAGAATAGTTGCTGTCATCTACCTGGATTTGTGCAAAGCACTTGACACAGTCTCACATGACATCCTTGTCTCTAAATTGGAGAGACATCAATTTGATAGGTGGACCACTTGGTGGATAAAGAACTG
>JANRGW010028960.1:0-15508 GCA_024733675.1 Psilopsiagon aymara
TGATAGGACAAGGGGTAAGGGGTTCAAACTTAAGCAGGGGAAGTTTAGATTGGATATAAGGAAGAAATTCTTTACTGCGAGGGTGGTGAGGCACTGGAATGGGTTGGCCATGGAAGTTGTGAATGCTCCATCCCTGGCAGTGTTTTAAGGCCGGGTTGGACAGAGCCTTGGGTGACATGGTTTAGTGTGAGGTATCCCTGCCCATGGCAGGGCAGTTGAAACTAGATGGTCTTTAGGTCCTTTCCAACCCTAACTATACTATAATTCTATGAACTACCTCTGTAACAGAAAGATTGAGGTGTTGTGCCATGGAAGTGCTTTCACTAATGGCCAGATTGGCAAAATCTGATTGCCTATCTTGAAAATCTGACTTATTTTGAAATAAAGTTTTTCATATTCTGCTTCAGTCATTGGCCTAAATGTCTTTGAAGTCAGATCAGATGTCTCATCTGGTGGTCAATGAAGGGCTGAAACCCCCTGGTTGGTGAAAGGGCTAGAAGGAATATTCTGTGAGGAGCAGCTGAGAACTTCGGGCTTGTCTAGCTTGCAGAAAAGAGGGTTCAGGGGTTACCTCATTGCTTTTCAACTTCTAGAAAAGGGGAAGTGGAAAAGGAGTTGCTGAGCTCTTCTCCTTGATATCCAGTGACAGGATACATGGAAATGGTTCGAAACTGTGTCATTGGTATGTCTGCCAAGAGGAACAGGCTTCCTAGAGAAGCAGTCGATGGCCAAGCATATATAGCTCATTTTTCTATATTTTTTATAACTAAGTTTTGGACATGGATATATTACAGGCTACTCTTTATGGCTTTTGAACTGCTGACGGCTATTAATGCTTTTGAAAATAATGGCAAATAATGGGTGAATGGATATCTATGAAATCCATAGCATCACCAACAAAATGCCATCAGTTGTTATGGCTGATTTCTTACTTTCTGTCCTTTGAAATAGCTGGCCCAGTGGAGAATATGTGCATAGAAAGGTAGCTGCTCATCAGAACGGCTCATATTCAAGACAGAAATGTAGGAAAGAATGCACCCATATAACTAGAGGAATTTATTTAGATATTTACTGTTGACACATTGGTGGAAAATAAAAAACCTTATTAATCTAGCCGCTGTTATGGACAGAAGTAATTGCAACAGTAGTGAGATGAGCACTGTGAGGACAGGACTGCATTACTGAAGCAACTATAAAAATCTTGCCCTCAGTGCAGCTGGATACCTTCTTGCGTTTGCACATGCAGCAGGTTTACTGCCCACTAAATTCAGGTGTTTAACAAATCCAGCTCACTGTCTGGTTGATGCTAGAATGCTTTGACGCCTGCTTGTTTTGCTCTATAGGAGAGCATGTAAGTTTGCTGTAGAAATCTTCCCTGTGCAAAGGTAGACATGAGCCTGGGAAGTCTTTCTGTGCAAGCGTATCATGTCCAGGCTTGTGGTACATCAACTTTGTAGCAGTAGTCTGAATTGTAGTAGGGTAGTTAATGAAATGAAACCAGCAGTTTTAGCTCAGTGTTGTATATATATCTATATACAATATACGAAGTATATTGTAAATTCCAGGAATTAGGTTAGTTACCAGTTCTGTTATTTTCCTTTAAAACTCATAAACACCTGCTTTTGGAAGTGTCATCCACTAATTTTAAAAGTGGCTAGGCAGGCTTTGACAGCTAATAGTCTAAAGTATTGTCTCACTAAGAGATTCGTGCACCCTGAAAGTGAAACCACTTCCTTTACAACTGAAGAAGGAAATTCACTACACACTTTTTTTATATATATATATATATATATACACCTTTTCAAAATTTAAAATGAAATGTCAAAAATGACTTCATGTTTTTGCTTCATCCCTTCCACCTTTCCTTTGCAAGATAATTCTTCATAAAGAGTGCTGTGCTTTTCTGTCCACTGTGAAAACAAACACAGCCAAGCTGCTGCTTTTCCTACTTTCCTATCATCAGGAAAAGCTGGAAATAAGAATATCAAAGTTATCATCCACTAATGTTTTAAACATCTCTGCTGTCTGACAGTAATCATAACATATAGTTTCCATGTCAGTTTGTCAGACACTGTAGCTAGGGAAGGTAATAGTTGTACTCAGAGGTTTTTTTCTTAGACTAATATTGCAGTAAAAATAGCCAAGCTTTTGTGCACATGAATCTCTTCTTAAGATGTTTTGATTTCCTTCTTATTAGCAAATCATGCTGAATATAATTATATTAATGTAGTGAATGAATCTTGGTTTAATCATACTTGTGCTTTTAAGTATGGCAGGATCCTCGTCTGGAGAGCCAAACACAAAGCAGGCATTGTCATGTTGCCATGCGTTTGCTGACTCTCATTTGGCTTAATGCATTTTTTCCCTTAGCCTAGTAAAATGCCAGAGTTGATTAATGTATACTAATATTATTCTTCATAAACTTTTCATGCTGCACAGTTTGATTTTATCTGAGGTATGCCAACTGGTATCCTGGGGAGCTTTTTCAGGAAAACAGTACTAGAAAGTGTCAAGTAAGTGCTAATGATTTCAATATACAGGAAAGAGATTGTTTTCCAATTAGGCTTTAGCTTTTGTTATTCTAGTGCCTTCTGTCTCTGGAGGATAAAATGAACTTTCACAAAATACTGCCTTTTGTCATGTACCAGAGCTAAAATTGTAATGAAAAACTGTTTGTTTGAATAAAAGAATTAAAATTGCCTGTACCCTTATGCTTTTAGAAGCAGTTTAGCAGTGCTGCCACTTCTGTCTTTACCTATTTTTTGAATTAATTGAACTTCCTGATTAATTTTCTGGTCATTTGGCAGATGTGAAACCTGGATAGGTAGATTTCTAGATAGAAAATACCATATGTTAAGCTTTAATTATCATCCCTTTCAACCATGTGTTCATTATCAACGCTGCTATATTCCAGGTCTCTGAGAATTAACCTTAGTTGAAAATCTGAACACCTATAGCCCAGCTGCCTTTGGATTTTGAGGAAAATGAGCAGTCAAAGCACTATTTTCTTTCTTCTGCCAGCAGAGAGGCCACAACTTAAACTGAGTGCAGTGAAAGCAGAGCCTTGGTAGCGAGGGTTTTGCATGGATGGATGTTACCTTGAGAACTTCTCATTTGCATTACTTTAGGGAAAATGCTTACAGTTCTTCTCCAGCAATGCCCCTCCACCTCCAACCCCCTCCCTCCTTATTTGAATTCAAGTATTATCTTTATTATGATAATATGCATGCAAAATAAATAACCTTCCACTTTTTTAGTGTTGCTACATTTCTCCTTTCATTTCAACCTGCTGCATTTGTTACTCATGCTTTGCATTTTGTCTATGGCTCTCTTAGCTTTCTGTGGCAACAGGCTGTTATCTGTACTATTTTTTCTATCAATATCTAGGGCATGAGACTCCTCATACATGAGTAGGTTTTCTGGGCATCACTGTAATAATAATAACTCAGGATTAATTCTAAAAGTAATTCACTATTACTTTAATAATTAATTGAATCACATAACTCTACTAAAAAAGGGGGGTGACAATCATTTATGTCTTGTATAAAATCAGGAGATTTTGGACTTTCAAGCTGTCACTATAATAGGAGTGAGTGTATTTCTGAGATTTGGTACAAGATATTCTGCACCAGCTCTGAAGGACAATCTTATGACTGAATGAATAAAAAATCACATGCCACTTAAGAATACTGGTGTTACTTCTGAAGCAGCCTGAGTTTCAGAAATGTAGGAGGGGTCAGGGAAGAGGGTTCTGAAGGCAGCAAACAGGGAAGGCAATGCTTTTTCCATACCTTACAGGGACATGTGATAACATTCCAAGCAGCTACTGTGCCAATGTAAGACCATATTTTACATGTTGGATAATGACTATATACTCATTATTTTGGATTTTGAAACCAGAATAATATGTAACAACTCAGAAGAGTTAAGAGAGAAACCAAAATGCCCAAGTTGAGGACAATTTTTAATACCAGTGAAGGTATTAAATAGTAGTGAATGGCTTGTGAGTGACCAATAAAGACAGCCTCTTGTATGGTTTTGGTAGGATTCTTGAAAATCAGTGGGACAATTGCAAAGCTGCTGGAAAAAAAAAATCCTTGACTTATTACTATCAGGGCCTGTTAGAGTACAGGAATTGACTTATTGCCCAGTTACTCAGAAACATTGGTGGCACAGGTCAAGAATTAAACAGAAATGTATAACTGAAGAACTCTTATTATGTAGCAAATTTTAGCTTCTTTCAAAAATTCCTCCTTTGACTTTCAACTTACTGAACAGCAATCAAAAGTTAATCTTCAAATTCAAAAGGAAAATATTGAATAAGTTTAAGATCCTGTAAAGACTTTGCCTACATCTCCACTTCAGCATGTTTTATGTCACACTTTGTTCAGACAAAATATTTCAAACTGAGCATGTGAATAGAATTACATGAATGAGATATGATAAAGGTTTTAGAACTGATCATATTTGCCATCTTATGGACAGAATGTCTTCTAGTGAATCTAGGATGGGCTATATCACTGAGTATAGTTGACAGATGGGTATGGGCAATTCTGTGTAAATTATGGATATCTCTCTCTTATGAAAAATAAGAGTAACAAATAAAGAAAACTAAAATTTATCCATAAATATCTAGCATTCTTCAAATCACTTGTGTGGAAATATCCATCTGAAAGAAATTTGCTTGGGGCAGAAAAAAAATGCATATAGAGTAAGCAAAGTCCTCCTGATAGAAACCAAATGAAACTGTAGGTGATACTGTACAATGGAATTAGCTTCCTCATTTTAGACAGGAAAGCTGTGAAAGATCCAAGACTGCACTGTAAACGATGGTTTGATAGGACTTAGTATAGGACCCGGGACTCACAAATTGTTGCGATGTGAAGTTTTGTCCTTCTTCAACAGGAATTTGAGAAGCCCTTGCAAAATATCTCCAGGAAGATTCCTACAGGATGCATTTCTTGCTGATTATACATCTGATCTGAACCACTGAGGGTCTGAGTACCAGAGGCTTTCAACCAAGAACATGTTTTTCATTTTCTCCATTCACTGATCCATAGCAGAATACTTAAGTTTTTTCATGTCAGCTATGTAAAGATGTCTTCCAAGTAGAAGTTTCAACTTGGGATGAAAATAATGTAAAGAATTAGTTACACTGGATTTCTCCCTTGCACAAAGCCTTATAAAGCAGATGTTAGTATTACCTTTTCGGGAAAGAATTACTCTTAGCATGCTTGAATAATTAATCGACCAACTCCTTTACTCTTGTAATTGCTGTAAGGAAGTAAATGGGAGAAAGTGTAATGAGACCCTTAGTGAAAAACATTTTGTGGTGATATATAAAACCAGGTTACAATACCACTGTTTCCTTGGGAACCTCTCTTGTCTAACAGAACTGGAAAGGAACAGAAGAAATGGATGTCAGGAAACTTGTATTAACAACCATGCTGGTGTCAGTGTATTTAAATGATTTAGGGAAGACACCAAAAGTCATATATCACATACTTTTGATATATGACTGGAATGAATTTTCAGTTGCAGATTATACGGTGGAAGAACAATTCCAACAGAAGAATGTAAAATAGGGATGAGTATCTGTTTTTTTCCAGAGTATGACAGTGAGTTCATAACAAGAGCTGAGATGGACAGGAAGGCAGGTACCTGAGCTACATGAATGTGAAGGTCAGAATTTATAGAAGTTTCATTACAGAGGGAATTACAAATGAATGCTCCTTAAAGATAAGTTTTAGAAATGATCATACTACATGATAATAATTTGTCTTGTTGGTTGACTGTGGATTATTGTTGACACCATTACTCTGGTGTAGGTAGAGAAGTTTGTGCTCTGAGTATATTTTCATCAGTAAGCCATGTTGGTAATGTAAATAACAGTAACAGTATGAGGCAGTTCTGTGCAGGCTAACAGCAACGTCAACAAATTACATTTTGATTTAACTGCAGGAAAATGTGAGGAATGATTGGTGGAACTGGTAGGGAGAAAGGAGGGTAGAAGCATAGAAAGGTCAAGTTGAACCATTTCTTCAGTGAGTCATGGGGTGTCTTCTGTTGTGGATCTGCTCTGTCTTCTCAAAGCAAATAGCTAGATAATATATGGGGATTACAGTTCTTGTCCCTGGATTTATTTGTTTATAGTTACCTGCTTAATGGTACAGGATTTAGTGGGAACAGGGCAAATACCAAGGAGAAAAGAAAACTCATGAAATTCTACAGTCATGCTAAGAGCAGGTATTTGCAGTTTGTGGATGAAAAATCACAGGGGAATTGAAATGATTACAGAAACAGGCACTGTAAATCCAGAAAGTTCAGAGGTAAATATCTGTCAGAAAGAAATACAGATGAATGAATGCACACAGAGCTGTAGAAATGTCTTACAAGAAGTATGGTCAGAATAGCGTTAGTGTTCAGGGTTGAGACATGGCATGAAATATTTTTGAAGGAACCATGAAACCTGACAGGGTAGAGAGATTGCGTTCAAGTGGTCTGGTTCTTTTTAATTATTCTTAGAAGCAATTCAGTGATTTCTGTCTTTCCTCACTTCTCCAGGATAAAATGTATTTTCCCAAAGGGATCAGTCCAGTAAGTTCTTCCATTCAATGTTTCTAGATTGATAAGCACTATACTATCTTTGGTACTTTGATGACACACAGTTCTCCGTTTCCTCCTCTTTTTGATTTCAATGCCAGATTTATTTAGTGCCTGGAAGAAATAAGAAACTGGGTGAGAGCCAGCTGGCTGGAATCCAGTCCAAAAGGTGAAGGTGATGTGGACTGGAAGAGCAGAATGCTTTCAGGACTTGATGAAAAATCACACAGTTTATTTTACAAGGGTATCTCCTTAAATATGGTATGCACAGTGTCTATACAATGGTTTACGTGTAATTACAAATGCTCTCTTATAAAGAATTTTGCAGTAAGAAATGGAACAGGCTCCTTTACCACAACTAAGCTATCATGTCCTTCTGGTGAACTCTTCCTCCAGAACTTGATTTCCTGAAAGAATGATGTTTTCAGCCCAATATTGCATGCAGAACTACTCAGCTAGCAGAGCTACATCCTACGGTTTATGTGAGGAATTATAGCTAATCACAACCAGGATACTTTCAAGATGACTTTATTTTTTCCTCAGGCCTTTGTACCTGTTTTTTAGTTGAAGTTGTAGTTCACTAGAAATAGTGCCAGCTCCAGGACTGTATGGTCTGTGGTGAGGATTCCGAACTGTCCAAACTAAACCTCATAAAACCATTTTATTATTGCTACACACATTCATATGATAAACCAACACTGATGTGAAATCATAGACTCAACTAGGTTGGAAAAGACCTTTAAGATCATCAAGTCCAACCGTTACACCAGGACTGCCAAGACCACCACTAAATCATATCACTGAGGGGCTCATTTACATGGTTTTTGAACATTTCCATGGACAGTGATTTCCTGGGCAGCCTGTTCCAATGCCTGATCACCCTCTCAGTGAAAAAGTTTTCCCTAATATCCAATCTAAACCTCCCCTGGTGCAGCTTGAGGTAATTTCCTCTGGTCCTACTTGTTACTTGGGAGAAGAGACCGACTCCCACCTCACTACAACCCCTTTTCAGATAATTGTAGAGAGCAATATAGTTTCCCCTGAGCCTTCTCTGCTCCAACTCAAACAACCCCAGAAATAGGAGTTATGTATCATAATGTGATAGAGCAGTAGGTAGAACTTTACTGCCTGTAAACAGACCGAAAACCTACAGATCTGGATTGAATTGTTTCTTCAGTGTTCTTGAATAGATTATTTCCTGTTTGTTTGGGCTGGATGGCATTTTGGGCATTGTAGGATTCTTTCTCCAGAAAGTATTTGTTGCAAACAAAATGAGCATTTAGAGGTAGCAAAAGAAGTTTGACAGGTTTAGTTCACCACTGCCTGGTTTCCAGGGTGTGAGAACTTCCTTCTCCAGCCTTCTTTCGTTGGTGTCACGTTCCTATTCTGTTGGGTTGGAGGAATCTGTCCAGACAGGCGGGGAGAAATTTCACAACCTGTGTTGGCTGAAGGACACTTCCGCAGGACGCTATATAGGTGACTGTTGAGCAGTAGCTCTGCTGGGCTTGATCCTCACTGTCGAACTCCGGTGCTGTTCCCAGCCCGGGGGTAATCTGTCCAGCACCTTCCCTGCCGTTGCTCTCTGGTTCTCAGCCTGGACTGCAGACCACACCGTATGGTCTTCGAGGGGACAGGACTGTGACCGACCCGCTGCCCTCCAGGCTCTTCACCTTTCCCTGCCTCCTCCTCCCGGTGCCGGCGCTGCCCCCGCCTGCTCCTTCTCTCTGGGGCTGCGCCAGGGGCCGGGCCCCGTAGTGCGGGTACCCCTCTCTCCCTCCTGGTCTCCCGGGCAGCCCCTGCACCGGGAGCAGCGGCCGCGCAGCTTCTCCTCGCCCTCCGCCCCACCCCCCGCGGCCGCCGGGCTCGGTCCTCCCAGCGCGTCGCCACCGCCTTGGCTCCTCCTTGTCCTTCCTCGCGTGATTTTTATCGCGTCCATTTTTCGTGCGCGGGTAAATAAATAAATAAGGGCCGCCGCCGCCCAGCCCGCGCGGTGCCGCTAGGGGCGGCAGCCGGGCCCCGGCCCCGCGCCGCTGAGGTGGGGGAGGCGGCGGGGCAATGCGGAGCCCCCTCCCGTGACTCCGGCTCTCCGCCATGCCATGGGTTAGGCGGACTCCATCCCGCAGCCGAGAGGGCACCAGCCAAGAGAGGCGGCAGCAGGAAGCGGCGCGGCTCGGCCGAGGAGCGGCGGCGGGAGGCGGCGGCGGTCCCTGCGAGGCCTCCAAGAGCCGGATCCTCCCGGGCACGGGCAAGCGAAACCGGCTCCGCACCGCTCTCACTGACGTGGAAACAGGCACAGCGCAACCCGCTGCCTGGTTACTGCGCCGACGGACAGCCCGCGGAACCAACCCGCGCACGAAGCGACCGGCAGCTCCCTGCGGTGTCCAATGGAAACACGGCTGAAACCGGAGGAGGCGGGCCCTCTGGTGACAAGCGGGAGAGAGCCAATGAGAGGGGAGAGGGCAGAGCCGCCGGCGGTGCCGGCCCGCGGCGGGGGAGTGCTGCGGTCGCGGGGCGCAGGGGGTGGTTGATCCGGGGCGGCTGCTCTCGGAAGCGTTGTGCGCTGGGTTGAGCGGCCGCGCCCCGGGTCGGTGGGTGTTCCCGGCGGCGCCCTCCGGGAGGCGTATCCCCAATGTTCCGGACTAGCCAAGGCCTGGCCCCTCGGCGAGCGAGGGAGTGTGTGTGACCGCCGAAGGGCTCTTCCGACGCGAAGCTGCGAGTCTTCCCGGTGGAGGGACACGGGGCTTGTACAGCAGTGCTGGGGCCAGTCATGTCTTGTTGGCATGGTGAAGCGGGGGATGCAGCAGCGGCTCTCCTCCGTGATTTGCCAGTATTTCCAGCTTGTTCTATGGCCTCTCCCAGCTGCTTTGAAGCTGGATGGGAGGTGCTGCATAGCAAACGGCCCGTTTCTTCCCGGATGCCTGTAGCATGGTCGCATTTTTGCTGTTCCCGTTGGTGGAACTGCTGCCCTGAACCAGTGGGCAGACAGGAAAGTTCAGATGGACAAAACACAGCGTGCAGCTATTGAGAGAGTGCGCGTAACAGCTCTCAGCACGTGCAGCTTTTCCTTCCTCTGCAGTCCTGCTTGTCTGGTGACTTTCCGCAGCCCGGAACACAGCCGATACTTTGCTTGGGCTGGGCCACAAGCCATGTGCTATGGCCTTAGCTCATTCAGCCCAGCTAGCCTGGCAGCCACAGCTTCAGCTGCCCTTTGAAGCCAGTTTATTGACCAACACTTTGCAGCAAGAGCAATCACAGCTTTACAAACATACAGCATCTAGCACAATGAATTCCTGGTGCTGATATAACCTCTGTCATTTTCCAAGGCTATGCTCCAGTGTCAATGCACTATATATGGTTCAATAGCAGTAATTTCAGGGGTCACACTGCTCATTTAAGCCTCTGCCATTGAACCTGGGGCAGAGGACAGTGGTAGTACCTGCATCCAGGTCAGCCTGGGGATCTGTTGTGGCAGGTGTTAAGAGTGATCAAAGCAGCAGCTACCACAAAATCATTCTCTGAGAAAAACACAAATCAAACTGAAGGTGAAGGAAAGGTGGAAAGGTCAGAAAGTATTCATTCACTGTCCTAATCACAACTTCATCTGCTGCAGCATGGCTGAAGGAGGGAAGTTCTCATACAAAGGACCAGGGGAACATGTAGCAGGACACCTTGGCCAGCCAAATATAAATCTGAGGCGGATTCAAACGCTGCCGTGAAAGATGGCCATCACATCCCTCTCTTGAGAGCCCAGCCTCAAGAGAGGGTGATGTGGGATGAGACACTCTGGAAATGGTGGTCACAATATCATAGAATCAGAATAGTTAGGATTGGAAAGGACCTTAAGATCAGCAAGTTCCAACCCCCCTCCATTGGTAAGGATACCTCACACTAAACCAAGTCACCCAAGGCTCTGTCCAACCTGGTCTTGAACACTGCCAGAGATGAAGCATTCACAACTTCCTTGGGCAACCCATTCCAGTGCCTCACCACCCTCACAGTGAAGAACTTCTTCCTTATATCTGACCTCAACTTCCCCTGTTTAAAGTTTTAACCCATTACTCTTTGTCCTATCACTACAGTCCCTAATGAAGAGTCCCTCCTCAGCATCCTTATAGGACCCCTTCAGATACTGGAAGGCTGCTATGAGGTCTCCACGCAGCCTTCTCTTCTCCAGGCTGAACAGCCCCTACTTTCTCAGCCTATCTTCCTATGGGAGGTGCTCCAGCCCCCAAATATCCTTCCCTTTCCACATGAATAGCTGCACAAAACTGCTTGATCAAGAATCAGTTCAGCTGGGCTTTACCTGTTAGCATGTAAGAAGTCTTTGGAGTTGGAATTTGAAGCTGTAATTGCATTAAGCACCCACATTTATTCTCCAACAGTGGAACAAAATACAGCATGGTCCAGTGGTCTAACCATGGGCTCAGAAGCTAAAATATATCACCCCGGCCTCTCCTGCAGCCATAGTATGTGCAATTTTTAGCTAGAGTTCCTCAGCTATAAAACAGGTGGTCAAATACTCACCTAGTGCAGAGAGATTGCAAAAGCCATCTAAACACCGAGCAAAGCTTTGCAGAACAAGCACATTAATTGCTAGTGCTTTCTCCTTCCCTTTCTCCCTGCTCCAGCTGCCACTGAAGGTCCTGTGGTATCTGCCAGCCATTTGGAAATTCATAGGTGTTTGTCATTGCCACTCTGTCCATCCTCTTCCTGTGTAGGGAAAGGGGTTTCAGGTGCTGGCTTGGTCACTGCACATAGTGCAGCTCAGTCCAGGTCAGCCAAGCCTGCCTGCCCTCTCAAGGAAGGGTCTCTAGCCCTCTCCTTGCCTTCCTGCTTCTTCCAGTGTAAGCCACTGAAGCTCAGGTTCCCACCCTTTCCAATCTGGTGAATCAAACCCTCCTAAGGTGTTATTTATGGAAGCCTGTCACGAAGCTTGAAACCGAGCCAGCTAGAAGCCTTCTGCTTCACCCAAATGCATCTTAGTGCATTAATAAAGAGCAAACATTGCAATGTGCTTTGCATTTTTACTTACAACCCAGTGCTGCATTGTCTGGAGAAAAACAATATAGTACGTCCTCTTGCTGCCTGGGGAGAATAGACTTTGCTGGCACTGTGTTAGTCAGCTCTTGGGAAGCCCAGCACCGCCCTGGCCACACAGAAAATCCTGCTGATGTGACAGTGCAGCACCATCTTCTCCACCCCGGCAGCAGCAGGAAAACCTGAGCTGCTTGGGCCGCCTGATCCAGCTGCACTTTGCCAGAGTGGTGCACAGCTGTGTACAGACCATGTGTGGGCAAGCTGGAACACTCATTTGCACCAAAGGACCCAGTTGTAGCAGCAAAACACAGGACAGTCCCTTGTCCCTTTATTCCTGAGATAACACACTAGTTCTCACATACAAAGTGGTACAATGAAACCAGACACCAGACAAGCACAGTCTGTGCAAACCCCTCAGGTTCCAGCTGCCTGGGGATTATCATCACTGCAAAGATGCAGCTTTTCAACAGGGTTTCTGTCTTGATTATTCCTCCTCAGCCAACAATGAGCCCACAGAGGGGCTGCAGACTCACTGACAGTCATTTCCTCAGGCCTTGCCCAGGTACCCAGTGAACTCACCTGCTTTCATCTGAGACACCCAAGTAGGCAGCTCCTTGCAAAGAGCACTGTCTCATGTGCTACATCAGCTGCCTTCATTTGAGTCCAGGATGCCAGAGTAAAAGCTTGCTCTCCACAAGCTTGATGAGACTGTCACAAAAACATCTTGCAAACCACCTCTGCCTCTACAATCTGCATCAACTTTGCACGGTCCATCACTCTTGCTCAGCCCCTGACAGTTCACTGTTATCCATAGATATCAGACCTATGGCACATGCAACACACAAATTTCCCAGCAGGTTTAAAGAGCCTGAGAGAGGTTGAACTTCCATGCCCTCCTCTTAGAGGCCTTTGCTGTTTCTCAGAGGCTTAGTAAGGTTTCCAGAAAAAAAGAAGAAAGAGGGAGTTGAGAAGCAATTGTCATGGCTAGAAACTACTTGGAGCCACTCTCCCTGGAGCTGAGCATGCCAAAACTGCTGCTGAATGCTGAACACAGTGGTTCTAACCAGCTGCTTCTTCCCAGAGCAAGCTCAGGTAGAGGCTAGACAAAGCCAGCTGAAGGCTCTCCAAAGGAAAACTGATGTGCTGCATCTGGTGCAACATGCACCAAGGCAAGAACCTAAAACCGAAGCAGCAGAGTTAAGCTGAGAGTGAAGAATATGAAAACCCTGCTCTGGAAACTATACAAAGAACTATATTAAGGGTGCAGAGCAGCCTCCTTAGGCTAAAATGCCCTTCCAGCTGTGCTGCTTAGCCCATTTCTCAGGAACACTCCTGCATTCCCTGGTGACATGGAACTCTCCTGATGAATATCCTGCTATAATGTTTTTCATTGTCTCTCCTTAGCCAAGGCAAGCCATGCTTTTTTGAAAGAAGCAACCCAGGCTCAGTTAGACTTATCTTTGTCACCCCTTGGCTAGACTACAGCTATGGGATACACCTGGGCATGAAGCCCACAGCCCTTGGCAAATGAGAAATAGAAGGGCATGCTGCACTGGGAGCCTTGGCTACCACAAAGGCATCAAACCTATCCTCCACTCCCTAGGCCACCTTCTGGCTTGGAACCCAAGCCAAATTCAAGCCTGAGTCCTGGTCTTCAAGGCATTTGATGACATGGACCCAGCATAGCCAGAAGACCAGTTAAGACACAAAGATGGAAACCATGATCAACAGTCAACAATTCCACTGCTCTCCAAGAGCAGTGAACACATCCAGCATGAGGAGTGCATCTGCCTGTGACAGAGATGGGGTTTTCTCTGAGAACTAACTCTTCCTGGCTGGTGAAAAATGCAGAATGTCAAAGATGCTGAGTAATTCCCTCCTTTTGAATATCCCTTCTGCCAAGATGTGAGTCAGGTTCACTCTGGGTTTAGTTTGCTTTTGCTTCCTCCCTCCCCTCTATTTTTTATTTTGTATAAAATCATAACATCTGTTTCCTGAACCCAGATGAAGTTCTTGGTAGCAGCAAGATGTGCTACTACATTTCAACAAGACACTCTGGAGCACTCCCTCCCAAAAACACCCTTCAGGGGTCAGTCCAGCAGTTGTGCTGAGGCTGCCCTAGTGAAAGACTCCTTGTGCAGGTCCCTGGATGTTCTAATCCAGCAGTCTTCACACCGTGCTGCACACGGAACAAATTTGTGACATAGTGCCCAAGGGATATAGCTAAAACCACCTTTGTTTCATTATTACTTGAAAATGTAAGCACTACTTGTATTTGCTGCAGGCTACTGATGATGAAAGGTTTGAAGGGAGAAGGAAGCAATTCAAAATAAGGTCCCTTCATTGCTGCCCATCCTGAGTAGGGTTTTCAGCTTCCCTGTGGCCTTGTGGTGGCAGGGACAGACTGTCCCGTGGAAAGTGCTAGTGCTACTACACTTTGCTTCTCCTGGTGGAGACGAGCCTATGACGGGGTGGATTAAAATCTGGGCTGGAAAAAGATGCGGTCTAATTTGCTGTCATTTTTGGCAGGCAAAAATGCAGTTAGGCAAACACAAACCCCAGATTACTACCATTAAAAAAACACTGCAATTTCTCATAAGCATGTCAACATTGTGACTCCTTTTAAACTCTCTGTGTCTCTACTTAATCAACGTGTTTGTGTGTGGTTTTGAACTGTAATCCATAATGCCTGGGTCTTCTTAACCTCTCTTAACATCCTGTGCTTGTTCGTGTGCATTTGTCTTCCTGTACATATCTATATGCCGCGTTATGCATTTAGCAGGCTCCCTAAATATGGCTTGTAAATCACCCGGGGTTAAAATTCACTCCTATTCTCGCATTTCCTAATCTCTAAAACATGTCAGTGGAAGAGCCTGAGGACGACCTTTGGCATCATAAATCGGAGAACAGGTTGACATGGAAATGACCTCAAGAAAATCAGACAGTCGAATCACGCGTCCAGCTCCCTAAGAGCTTGGCGGGGATAAACCTCTCTCCTGGGCTCAGGCATCCCAAGGCTGGAGAGGCCAACCCCGATTGCTGCAAACCTCTCCCTGTGAGCTCTGGAAGAGAAGGGACGGGGCTGCTCGGAGCGAAATGTGTGTGCACAGACGCCAAACGCTTGCTGCAGTGGGGACACGCATTCGGCGACACTTCAGGCAGGGATCGCACCCTGCCCGGCTGCACCGGGGTGCTGCTATCCTGAACTTCGGGAGGACCCAGGCTGGAGCCTCAGCTGCAAGTACCATCTGGGTTCCTCGAGAGCTGTTAGCTGGTGGGAGCACGGTGTTTCCCCCCACAGCAGGCAGCCCCGTGTTCCCGGGAGAAGCGGCACGGACGATGTCGACAAAGAAGCGCTTCTCGGTACCGCCGAGAGCCGCAACAGCGTGCTCGGTAATTAGCCCGCAATTAGCATCCCCTGCAACTCCTGCTCCATGAAGCACGTGGAGGGGAACGCGTCCAGCAGCCGACTGTGGACTCAGTTCCTCACAGAAACCTCTGCCTGGCTCGTGACTTTAACTGTAAAGCCCGAAAATGCTTGCTGCGCCAGTGCTGTCCCGAGCGGACGCCCAACAGGGGCTCCTGGGTACCGGACCGCCAAGCAGCGAACAGCGCACGCAGGCAACGGTAACAGCAGCAGTAACCACAGTACGTAAGTGTACATGTACATATATATACAGACACGGACACCCCCCACAAGCCCCAGGGCTGGTGGGGCAGAACGCCTGCCGCTAGCACACGTCCCCCACCCGCCGGCCACTCGCCCTGCCCCGGCGCGGCCGCGGTGGAGGCCCCGGTGAGAAGGGACAGGGGCGGGGCCAACGCGTCGGGGGCGGGGCCTACCGCCCTCCTCGGCGAATCCCGGGGC
>JANRGW010028962.1:0-40246 GCA_024733675.1 Psilopsiagon aymara
CAGGAGCAGAGGGAAGAAAAAGGGGGAAGTGAGTGAACAAACTGCGTGGCTGATTTATGGCTTAAACCACGACAGGGAAAATCAGATACAGTGACATTAAGACCATGTTGTGAACTGCCCCTTATATCCCACCTTCAGCCCAGGCAGCTGCATCCCCATGGCTGTGCAGCCTCACACAGGAGTCCTGCTTTTCAAGGGCTCAGAATGCAGGTGTTCAATGTGGTTTTTACTGAGAACAAAAGGTCATTTTTTATTTACTACAGCATTTTGGTTTTCTAAATTCAGAGTCCTGTTTAGGTCTCATGTGAGAAAGATGCGGAAAAAAGATGAGGAAAAAGGCCAAATGAGTAATGAAGCTTTTAATATCAGCATCTGATCCTGTAGCATACTGCAAAGGAGGAGGAGGTTTTTTGCTTTTTAAATAAAGCAGTGATTATAAAATCATGACAGGAGTGTGTCTTCATATGGGAAAGCCTGTTACCTTTATAGTTTCTGCTGGCAACAGGTACTACATGGCCTTTCTGAAGCATAAGCCTTTCATTCACAGGCAGAGCATTGAAGCATTTTGCCTGTGAATTGCAAGTAGAAAGGGAGAGGTAGATGCAGGTAATTGTGTTGGGAGAGGTTGCTAAAATAATAGCTCGTTTCCATCTTTATTGCTTGTGCCACAGCAACATAACTTGGGCCAGGCTCTTCTTTTACGCTGCCGTCAGACTGGGGCTGTGCTCTTTTTCAGAGCAGAGAAGGCAACTTCTCTTTCCTGATAAGTACTTAAGCAAAGCCTGGAAAAGCTTGGTTTGTCCCTTTAGAAGTGATCTTTTTAATTAATGTTTTCTTCATCCAGAGACCCTCATCATTTAAGGTGTATGAAAAATCCTGTTTTTTAATCATATTTCCCTTTTAACATAAATTACTAACATTTCTCCCTCTGGGCTACTGGAAACAACAAGAATTTTAAATTGAGGGTAAACAACAACAAAAAAAACAGGAAGAAACCCAGAGAGTTGTCTCAGGAATGGTTGCTGAGGAATTTTAGGAATTAGTTGAAGGAGGCAGAGAAATAATAATGTTCATGGAAGGATAACAGCTGAGGAATGAGGAGAAGCAGTATTCCCCCCATCCTGCAGTCCCATAGGACATCCCATGTACCACAGAATATAGGTAATGCCTATTGGTAATAGAGGTAGCATCAGCATCTGTCAGTGCTGTTGTCCAGTCTTGAACTTAGTTGGCTCAATTTGACTTATTCAGTCTTGATTAACTTCACCTAACAGCAAGAATCAATATGAAAGGGGGTCAGTCGGTTAGTTGTCGTCAGCTCCCTTCTTTTTGTGCATAAAGAGTTTGGGCAACTTAAGAGTTTGCTATGCCCAGATC
Organism: Psilopsiagon aymara; assembly: GCA_024733675.1. NCBI lineage: Eukaryota > Metazoa > Chordata > Aves > Psittaciformes > Psittacidae > Psilopsiagon > Psilopsiagon aymara. Next base: position 1,378 of record JANRGW010028962.1, read on the forward strand.
TGGAACAGCCTGCCTTGCAAAACATAGTACTGAGCCCCCAGATAGCCTGTGTTATTCTGGGTAGCATAAGGCTGCTAGGCTGGGCAGGGAAGTACAACAGGCACCTGCCAGCACAGCACCCAGCAATACTGAGATATTGTCCTGGGTTCAGCAGTAGCAGTCATTTTTCTCTTTCTTAGTAGCTGGTGCAGTGCTGTGGTTTTGACTTTCAGCCTGGGAACAGCACTGATAACACTGAAGTTTTTAGTTGCTGCTCAGTAATGTTTACTCCAACCAAGGACTTTTGGAGCCTCATGCTCTGCCAGGAAGGAGGGGAAGCCGGGAAGAAGCAGAGACAGGACACCTGACCCAAACTGACCAAAGAGGTATTCCATAACACAGCACGTCATGCCCAGTATACAAACTGGGGGCAGTTACCTGGAAGAGTTAGATCACTGCTCGGTTGGGCTGAGCGTCAGTTGGTGGGTGGTGAGCGGTTGTATTCTCTTCCCTTATTATTTCCTTTATCATTATTATTATTGGTGGTAGCAGCAGTGGTTTGTGTTATACCTTAGTTACTGGACTGTTCTTATCTCAACCTGTGGGAGTTGCATTCTTTCGATTCTCCTCCCCATCCCTCCTGGAGCAGGGGGGAGGGAAAGGAGGGAGTGAGAGAGCGGCTGCGTGGTTCTGAGTTACCAGCTGGGCTTAAACCATGACAGCTACTCACATGGGAAAGCTACTACCTTTGTCTCTGGGTAATGAAAACATAGAAAAGGGCTTCAGAGCAGGCCCTGGGAAACAGTTTGCCCTTCTCCCTGCTAGTGGGCCTCACTACTGCACTACAGAAATAGGGTTTGAGTTCAGATGGTCTCAGGTGCAGAAGATAACTGTCCTAATTCTATCATTTCTGTGTGAGCACTCTGATCCATATTATAAATGAGGGAAGAGTTGGAGGCTCCTCATTTTCCTGTTACATTTAGGGGGAAAGTAGCAGCCACAACCAAATTTTGCCCAGAGCCTGGTTGAACTGTGAAAGTAAAAACTGCAGGAAGCTCGTGTGTTTGATACACTCCATACCTGAGTAGTGAAGACGCAAATCACAGAACCAGCTTCCTTAATACCACCTATGCTTCTTGGGTGCCCTCTTTTATCAGGTTTGGGCCCCATCTGGGTCTGCATTCCCCTACCGGAAAACCTAAAAGGAAAGAGAATGCCAGGGGCCAATCTGATGGTTGGTGTTAAGAGGTAGCAGAGATGGACCTCTTTCCTAAAAAAAAATAAAAGTAGCTATTTTTATGTCACCATTCTAATAAACCATAGAAATGTGTAGTCATCTCTAAGGCAACGAACTCTCCAAACAAACACCAACTCACAAACATGGAAATGGACAGGAAGGCAGAGCCTGTGCACTTTCAATGCACAAAACTAACCCTCAGCCTTCACAGAAGGGTTTGCAGGCTGTTACAATAGTGATCAAGTTTTGTTGTCCTCTAAACCCCACTGTCTCATGAAGGCAGGTTTGTGCTAGTGACTGCCCAGCAGGTTTAATGGGAACCACAGCATGCCTCATTAATGCGAGGATGCATGCAACGGAACAGAAAAAGCTCCTTAAGGCTGGTAGAAAGGATTGAAGGAAAAGTTTAAGTTCTGTAGGTACTGATGGGTATTCCATAGATTTTTCTTTGGGGAATGGTTTTGAGGTGGAATTTAAAAGGAATTCATAATGAGAAGGCTGCATGGAGACCTCATAGCAGCCTCCCAGTATCTGAAGGGGGCCTACAAGGATGCTGGGGCGGGATTTTTCATTAGGAACTGTAGTGGTAGGACAAGGGGTAATGAGCTCAAACTAAACCAGGGGAAGTTTAGGTTAGTTGTAAGGAAGAAGTTCTTTACTGCAAGGGTGGTGGGGCACTGGAATGTGTTGCCCAAAGTGGTGAAATCTTCATCCCTGGCAGTGTTGAAGGCCAGGTTGAATAGAGTCTTGGGTGACATGGTTTAGTGGGTGCTCTCTCTGCCCATGGCAGGGGGTTTGGAATTTGGTGATCTTAAGGTTCTTTCCAACCCAATCTATTCTGTGATTCTATGATTGTGTGATCTTGCACACATCTTGGTGAGAGAAATTTCTGTACAAAACCATTTGGGAAAAGGCTAAGCTGCAAATAGTGTTCATTCAGATCAACGTTTTCAGAAATAAGTGTGCCTTCCGTTGTCCTCTGTCCTATTCACTTTTTCTGTTGGCATCAGGCAGACATTTAGCATTCACTTTCCAAAAGCAAAAAACTATACTGTCTCTTGGTGAGTACTTAGAATCACTGATCATTTACAACACAGGTATAACTGGTTGAAAGACTTTGCTAGGAGAAAATAACTAATTTATTACTGCTTTTAGGTTTTTTTTTGTATCCATTAGAAATTATTTGGAATTGTCAAAACTAGACCACAGAGAACTAGACTCAGACCACAGAAAACACTTCATAAAATCCCATTTTCTGTGTGTCATCATACTTTGCTTTCATGTTAGCTTCTGTTTGGCCACATTTTAAATGGATAAAGTCTAGTTATTTTAATGGTAACAGATAATAAGCCTAACTTTCTAACACAATCTGCCTGTGCAGGTTTTTCATTTATCTTTGCATTTTCTTCTGTCACTGTCGCTTCCATCACTCTTACTGAGGGTCACATGCCTTTCTAAGAATCCATATAGCAGCTAGAAGGATCTGGATATTAAAGTGAGACAGACTAACAGAAGTAAATATGAGATACTACAATGCCACAGTATGATAAGTGCTCCCCATAATTCCACAGTCTTGCAATTCTCTGGTACTAGTGGCAATCTAAATAGATACTAGACACGTCCTTTCCAGAAGTTATATATCCCAAGATGTATTTGACTCAAAAAACCCAAGCAATATATTTATCAAGAATTTAATTTGATTGATAACAAAAAGCTGTTTTGTTTTGGTTTAGTCCAATTGTATTTGTATGCAGGAGTAAACAAAGTCTTATACAAAGTGCCCTAAATCTCTTCCTTTGAACAGTAGTAGCACCCAGAAGGTCTTACCAGAAATCTGTTATACAGGCATGCAGCCTCAAACTTCCAGGAATTAATAAGAAAGTAGTTACAGGCTCCATTGGAGTAAGGATTTGAGTATATTCGATTACTGGAGGGTTGCTGCACATTATTCACTAAGGATGTCCTTATTTTCAGGCTGATGTGTGACCTCCAACCTCCTATTAACAGCTATCAAATACAACTGTTCACACAGTTCTTCAGCTGCAGAAACAGGCATTCTTTCATGATGAACTGCTGAGGAGTAAAATTAAAGTTCACATAAAATGTAGTAGTGACAGGTAAATCTTCTCTCCTGAACCAGTGTCTCTTGTTAAAATAAAAATAAAAAGGATTGTAAATTGCCACAGTGAATGGCATTGCCTTCCCAGAGTAAGTGAACACTTCATTCCCAAATAAATCATAGTATTCTTGAAAAGTCATTCCACCCTAGAATTTTTCCTGAATATATGTAAAAAAATATGTATCCTGAAATTAAACCGTTTTCTGTGACACAAATCAGAGTAACGTGGGCCACTGTTCTAAACCAACCAGTGTTAATATGACTGCATCAGAAGCATCATTTTGGAAGAGCAAAACAGTCTTATCTTTGAAATGAGATCTACAGGTTGCTACTTTCTGTAAATATTAGGTAGTTTTGATCTGGACCATCCACTGATGAGCAAGGAAGCTGGATAAATATTATTTTGAACTCATTAGACCTATCCGACCTCTTTTGGACTTCCACATCCCATGTCACAGCCATCAATAGGGCAAAACAAGGTCACCACACTCAGATTTACTCACAGTTAAAGGACCTGTTTTAGAAGGCTGGATTTTAGTGTACTAGAGATGAAGACCTTAGACAATTGCAAGAGCTTACTACCCAGAAAAAAAAAACCTGAATGTGGTCTGACTTTAATGATTCTTCATTTCAAGCCAATAAACCTGAAGTAGCATTTTCTAATTTGCAGGCCAGTGTTTGAGCTGTTTTTTTTCCCCTGGGATCTCAGTATGACCTTTGCAAATAACCCTGTGACTTTTTTACACCATGAGAATGGGTTTATAGAGTCTATATTAAGGCACTGAACAACTGGTTGCAGTGAACAGCTCAACATACCCCACTTGTTTTATAAATAACTCAAATGGGGTTCTAAACTGCTCTCCATTAGTGCTTTCTTTTTGGGAAGCAGTTTCACTGGAAAGAGACAAATACAAAAAAGATTTTCCAGTAAGGGAGTGGCTATCAATGTCTGAGCAATAGGTGGCCTGGTAACAGGCCTCTTTTCAGTGTGTTGTCTAATGAATGAACTAATATACTTTCTCCTTTGGAGAAAAGCTTGGAAGTGTATTTCATCCCACTTAATCGATATTAGTCAATATTAGCCTGCCTTGGAGAAGCTAGAAAGCAATTAAAGTACACACACCTCCCACTCTAATTCTATACTCATAAAGATCAAAACAAATTACCATTAATGACCAGCTTTCCCCCATTTGAACACCATGCTCTACCTTTGGCAGAAATTGAGTATTTCAGGCAAATAAGTTGCTATCAAAGAATAAAATCAACCACTGCATTGTCTCAAAAAGCTGCTGAGAGTGTATAGTTGCTTGCAGGATGACATGTAGGCATCCGGTACATACCCTCTAAGACAAGGAATATTACTTATTTGGATTGTGTTTTCATAGTGAACGTTTTGCAGAAGAGGAGGGGAGAGCTACGGGGGTGGCTCCTGTCAGAAGCTGCCAGAAGCTTCCCATATGTCCGATGTAGCCAATGCCAGTCTGCTCCATGACGGACCTGCCGCAGGTCAAGGCTGCGCCCACCAGCGAAAGTCTTAGTGCTTCTGAGATAATGTATTTAAGAACAGGAAAAGTTCCTGTTGAGGAGCAACTGCAGCCAGAGAGAGGAGTGAGAATATGAGAGCAACAGCCCTGCAGACAGCAGGTCAGTAAGGAAAGAAGGGCAGGTGGTGGAGCACATACTGGTGGACACCAGAGCATCCACCTACAGCTCATGGAAGATCCCACACCAGAGGAAGAGGATGCCCGAAGGAGGATGTGACCCCATGGGAAGTCCACACTGGAGCAGGCTCCTGGCTAGACCTGTGGCCTCATGGATAGAGAAGCCCACACTGGAGCAGTTTTGCTGCAGGACTTATGACCCCACAGGGGATCCTTGCTGAAGCAGTCTGTTCCAGAAGGACTGCACCCATGGAAGGGACCCACACTGGAGCAGTACATGGAGAACTGTCTCCCATGGGAAGGAATGTTACACTGGAGCTGGAGAGGAGCATGAGGAGTCCTACCCCTTAGAAGGAAAGAGCAACAGAGACAATGTGTGGTGAACTCACCAGAACTCCAATTCCCTGTCCCTCTCTGCTGCTGGGTAGGGAGGAGGTAGAGAAATCAGGAGTGCAGATGTGCCTGGACAGAAGCGCAGGGTAGGGGGAGAGTGTTTTTAAGATTTATTTTTCATTATCCTACTCTGAGATCTCACTTGGTGTATTGTGTGCAGTTCTGGTGTCCTCAACATAGAAAGGATATGGAACTGTTGGAATAAGTCTGGAGGAGGGACATGAGGATGATTAGGGGACTTCAGCACCACCCTTACAAAGATAGGCTGAGAAAGTTGAGGTGGAGAAGAGAAGGCTGCGTGGAGACCTCATAGCAGCCTTCCAGTATCTGAAGGGGCCTATAGGGATGCTGGGGAGGGACTCTTCATTAGGGACTGTAAGTGAGAGGACAAGGGGTAACGGGTTTAAACTTAAACAGGGGAAGTTTAGATTGGATATGAGGAGGAAATTCTTCATTGTAAGGGTGGTGAGGCACTGGAATGGGTTGCCCAGGGAAGTTGTGAATGCTCCGTCGCTGGCGGTGTTCAGGGCCAGGTTGGACAGAGCTTTGGGTGATATGGTTTAGTGGTAGGTGTCTCTGCCCATGGCAGGGGGGTGGAACTAGATGATCTTAAGGTTCTTTCCAACCCTAACTATTCTATTATTCTACGATTCTATGTCATGATTGAAAATGAATTAAACTGTTTTCCCCAACTCAAATCTGGTTTGCCCATGACAGTAACTGGTGAGTGATGTCTAGCTGTCCTTATCTTGACCTAAAAGCCTCTCTTTGTACTTTCTCTCCCCTGTCCAGCTGATGAGGGGAGTGATAGAGCAGCTTTGGTGGGCACCTGGCTATCAGCCAGGGTCAACCCACCACAATATTATCTCGGGAATTGGATTCCAACAAGTACCTTTATTTCTGCAGTTTTATCAGAGCTCTTCACACATGTTAGCTCTGGTCCATCTACTTTCTGCAAATTGCCAAAAAAAGCATGACAGAAGAGACTGGAGGACAGCATAATTCAGATTCTTTGGTTGTCACAACTAAAATGGAGACCTGAAAGAGGCGTTTTGATATTTCACTGGTGTGTGTCAAGGCTACCTATCTTCTTCCACACTTTGGAACTGCTCGCATACTTTTCGCTGGTACTCTTTTTACTATTCAATCCCAAATATTCAGGTCTGTGAAAAGCACATTACCCATTCTGAAGTGAATTTTGCCTTTGTGAACAATGGCACTTTAGAATCTAATCTAATATATAGATTGAAGAAACTCAGGAAAGTACATATATTAAAATTTCTCCTTGTATCTTATGAGTGCATTTTGTTCTGGTAAGAGTATATTTTTCTACTTGTTTTACTAGTTTATCTGCTCAGCTCTCAGATAACTATAAAAAATAAGGAGTTTCATATTTCTTCTTTTCTCCCAGAACATTTTGTTTATCTGGTGTTGAATAGGACTTGACTTATCTATCTTTAAGCAGAGATCAAGTTCATTCAAGTCTTCATTGATCTCTATACCACATCCTTCTCAGTGCCCCCTATTCCTCTTCTCTCTCTCTTACCATGGACAGAGCTAATTAGCCGCTGGGAATTGGTGTCACTCTGTGTTGCCATTTACACAGTAAGGTACTCAGGAATGCATAATGGTTTTTACAGTGCTTTTGTATCATCCGTATGGGTCAGATCTGTGTGGTTTGCTGCAATCTAGCTAAGCCTTTGTGATAATCCCACTTACAAGTATTAGCAGCCACCAATATAATGAGATCATTTCACTCAGTGAAGTTTGGAGTCTTCATAGAAAAGCCAGCGATGAAGCACATCTGTATAGATGAGATCTTTTTTGATGAGCACTGCTTCTGATCTCAAAGAAACTCTGTGGGCCTCCTGATCATTCTTCTTCCCAATCATATCAGTATCCAACAGGGACAGCACAATACTTACCCTTGCATTATAAGTGCTCTGCTATAATTAATCTTTTTGTTGCCATCCTTCCTGACTGATTTTTTTCTAACTAGATATTTCAAAGAGTGGAAGAAAAATGAGCCTTGAGTTGCAGCTACATTGCTGGCTGTATGAAGATACATAGTACTGCTGGGCAAAAAAATCTCCAGACTTGAAGAGCCTTCCTTGAAACCACAAATATCAAGCCAGCACTGTTCAAAACAAAATGATAAATTTTAAGCAAAGAAAAAAACATTCCTCTTTTAAGTCATATAAACTAATTATTTCATGCTCAACCACATACTTTCTTTCTGTTCCCATTCATTACTAAAAATAGAGGGAAAGAATTTAGAAAAAGGGTACTTGATGTCAAGGATAAAATACCCTTCCTGAATCTATTCTCTCCTGATCACCTCCTGGGTATTGTTCATGATGATAGTGCACGCTGCAAGTCTGCTAGTGACACTGTGAAAATTGGGGTTCCAGTAGTGCAAGGCATTGCCTGAATGCCTTGAAAATTGCCCCAAAGTGGCTGAAATTTTGGGAGTGCCCAACCTGCAGAATCTTTTCGAAAAGCTCTACATAACTTGAAATTAATTAAAGGGCGTGTGAGGGGACCCTCAAGTGAAATCAAAGAGACACACATTTGGTTGAGCTATAGATCCAGCACCAGACTAACCTTGGCTCTTTTGCCTCACAAGGTTTTGCAGAGCCAGATAAAGGAGATCTCCTCCACCCGAGATGGGATCCATAATATGGGTCCTAATCCAAAGGATAAACAAACTCAAATCTTTTGCCTTTTTTCTAACCCTGCATTCTTCCCAGGGGTGTGCATGTAGTGTTGCATTCTGTGGTTCTTACCGCCTTCACCTTTTTCTGTTGTCATTGTAGCCCTTGCTCAAGAAAGGTTATTATGAGCAATGACATCTTAAGCCTAGATTATCCACACATGCTGCATATCTTTATTTCAGGGATAAAAATGCTCATGCAGAACTAGCTAGAGCAGCTACACCCTTCAGTTCTTCGTTACTATTCCCACAGCCGAGATATTGTTCTGGAAAATGTGAGCACTCCCAGACTGCTTTGTTGCAAAGTCATCCAGTGGATAATCCTTTGGGCTTGGGATCCTTTGGGCTTGTTTTTTTTGGAAGGATCACTATCAGCTGGGGATCCTTTGGGTTCCATCAAGAACTTCAGACATCCCATTGTAGTTAAACATATGAGAGCAAATGGACCAGATGTTCTGTTTACATTTTATTGCATGTTACTGATAAGGTTTGAATTTTTCCACCCAGACCCACCTGATTTATAACCAAAAACAATGGCTCCAAACTGAGACTGTTTTATGCTCACAGTGAAAGGCTCCATTGTGCTTGCTCTGCAGGGTGAGATAAAATGAAACCAAACCAGAGCTTTATCCTTTGCCTCTTTTTTTTTGAGTACATCTTCACCATTTGTCAGCATCAGGACCGTATGACCGTGAGACAGAGCTGCCAGTTGTGTTTCGATTACATGTGGTTGCATATCTAAACTCCTACAAGGATAGCTCCCTGTTCCTTCATGAGAAGTGATGCTGTCTACTCTCCTGCTTTCATGCCAAAAGCAAGAGATAAGAAGTGTTGTGCTAAACATTTGTCGGACCAGGATAGTCCAAAGGAGAATTGCTGGCTTGTCTGGGCTTTGTTTCCTTCGAAATGCCTTTAGGATGTAACCTTTCAATCCCAAGCATTTATAGTTACTGTACCTGTGCTGGGATAGTTAAATCTCCTGTATCCACATGTTGTTGGCTATTATTTTTGTCTTTCACCTGAAAAATATGTTTAATTAATTCTTGCTTTCCAGGACAAGTTTTTTTCCTGTTGCTTTCACAGTGTTAAAGTCCATTTTTTTAGAGATGCTCTTTCCCCTTATGTAAATTACAAAATGTTGGATGTACAGCCAGGAAAATGCAGTGCTCCAATATTCTGTTCTCCAGTTCCTTGGCTTCTATGGGAAGGGGGACACATCTATGTTCAGAGTAACCAGATCCTCATAGTTTTGCTTATTTTCATTCATTTTAGTCTCTCAAGACATATTTTGTTTGTTTGTCCCTTATTTATATCTTCTTTTAGCCCATCTTATTTGTATCTTCTTTTTCCTATCTTACATGAAAATGGGAGGGGAATTTAATGTGCTCAGCTTCTCATTCAAGACACTCATCACAACTCTGTAAAGCCCAAAAGATTACTCCAGTTTGCACTAACCGTGCAGTTAGTTTGTCAAACAAGTTTTCTCATTGTTATCCTCTTTTTCCAGCACTACTCTTAAATCCTTGGTTTATAATTGTTTGCTGTTTTCTTCTGGCAACTCCTACTGTTCATTAGATATTTTTGAGTACAAGAGGTGGAATGCTTTTCCTTTTGTCAAAACCCCCTGCTAAAGAGGTGCCAGTGCTTATAATTCAGAAACTCTGTAATTACTTTTTTAATAAAGTTATCACTAAATAGTGATTCTAAAACTATCTCATTTCCAAACAACTCCAATTGTGTGTTATGAAAAGGATGAGGAATTAACATTTTAAGACTGTTGAGACTTCATTTTAGCCAGTGCTCAGAGGCTTTGCAAACAAATGGTAAAGTTGTATGAAGTAAGACTATTATAATCCATACAATACCTGTCAGATTTGTGATAGAAATTCTCAAGTGGGTTTTTTATTGATTGGTGCTTGTAGTGTTGTTTGCTTTAGTTATTGATTGTGACCTCCAAACTTCAAACATGTACAGGAAAAATGATTGATATGCAAAGGCATTTCATGTCAGGAGATGAGAATAATATCCAGTATGGAATAACTGTTCCTCACCTGTAGCCTTTAGACAAATTCTACCCTAAAATTCATGTATGCTGACAGCACTGACAGAGGGCTAATCCTGTATTGACCTCAACGTACGCATTTGTCTCTGTCAAGACAGAACTTGTTTTCAACTGGAGATGTGAAATGGGCTCAGGTATTGTAAGACAGACAAAAGACCTGCTCAGTTAACTTCATCCTGTTTGAAAGCTGAAGACTGAGTTATTACATGTACAATAAACAGAAAACGGACTTTCAAATGGGTCTACTCAGAGGGCATAAAACACTCATGTATTTTTAGTTTCAATTTTAGTTTTTAAAAAATTGTCCTCTCCCTGGATCCCATAAAATTAATTTCCATTAATATTGTCACGTTTTCCTCACTTCATGCTTTGCATGACATCATGTGGCATGCAAAGATACTATTCAAAGCAAAGAGACAAATACCAATCACAAATAATACTAGGACAAGAGAAAAGCCTTCCATTATAAAGCCACAGCTCAGCGCTGTCCAGGCTCGAAGGATGCAGCACACAGGGCTCTGTGCACAGCTGCTCTCCAGAGGTTTGGCCAGGAATTGTCTGGGTTGGATGCCACCATTCTCTGCTCTGGCACTGGAGATGAATGCTTTTCCCTTCAAAGCAAAGCTGCTGCTCTTTGAGGACAACAAGGGAAGAGGAATGAGTGCATGTTCAGTCTGCTCAGTTCCATTCAATGGGTGCAGGTGGTGAAGTTGATCTCCTTACGAACTCCACTTCCCCTCATGGGAGCTGTGCCCTACCATGCCCACTTGCCCTGCCCCTAAGATTTAGTTGGTGTTAGTCTGCCAGCACAAACAAGGGTAAAAGCAGAACTGAGGTAAAAATGGGAGTCACAGACTCCAAGGAGCAACATTTTAAGGACATGGACAGAGTTACTGAGGGTACACCAACAGGCATTGACTTTGAAAGCATCTAAGAAATACGCAAAGGGCATCTCTGAGGCTGTAAATGGTCCTGACACAAGGCTGGTAGAGAAGAACTCAGGCTGCTAAATAAAGTAATGTTTCAGTGAGCTGTCAGAGGTAAAGGGATCGTGAGAGGAGCCTGCAGCTAGTCAAGTGTGGGTCCTGATACAAGGGAGAAGTGCAAACACATTTTACACAGAGGGAAAGAAGACTGAGGGTGGCAGGAGAATAAGAAAAACAGGAGAGGGATACAGAATGGACACAGGGCAGACTAAGAAACAAAGTGTGTTGTGGCAAAATTAGGATGAACTGGAAAATTAGCAGGATCATTGGCAAAGAAGGAAGTAAAGAGTTGTCAGCAAGGAAGATATTTTAAGTTTTCACTGGGGACCAAAAAAAAAAAAAGCCAACCAAACAAAAAAACCCCAATTCCCTCCCTCCCAAAAAACCAACACCATCACCACCACCACCACCACCCCCCCAAAAAAAAAAAAACCTCAGCTTAAAAAAATATCAATCTAAGTCTGTTTTTTCCCCCCCATCTCAGAAGAGGAAACTGGCCAAGGAGAATCAGCTCCACCTAAATGAACATGTTGGAGGAGGAGTTTTTTCTTTCTTTTTCTCTCTCTCTCTGGAGTTTCTGGAAGACTCTTACACCTCTCCATTGACAATGCAGCTAATCGAAGCACTTACATCAGAGGACTTTTTCACTAGGTGCTTATAGACAAATAAGTTGTTTATATTAAGTGGATGAATCTCACGCAGTGGAACTGAGAGAAATGAACTGCAGCATTTTGATACTGTCACTAAAAAAATCTATTTTTACAATAACATAGCTAAAGCTGTGAAATAGTAAAGACTCAACTTCTTTTTGATCTTCTCAGACTTCCTCAGAAAAGCCCTCTCTGGAGCAGAAAAACAGAACAAGGATAGGTGTAGCTCTGGCTTGCTGCTTCATCCCCTACTTCTTTCCTTCTAGCAGTTTTGGTAACCATCATGAGGAAGGTAATCTAGATGAGAAAGTACATCTCTTCTCCATTGTTTCCTCACAAGGGCCAGGGACAGAGCTGTAACACTGTCTGGGCAGGATCATCTAGTCATTGCAAGATGTCAGCCCTGAATTGTAATGGAGTGAATTTTGTTCTGATTGTAAGCATTGAAGGAGGTATGCCTAATTTCACATTGCGGTTACTGAGAATTGGAAACCAAGATTTTAGATTCACAAGAATATCAAATTGGCTTAGAAAGGGAAAGTAGGTCAGATGGCTCCAAATAAGTGCTTGGAAGACTGGGTTAATCAAGAAAATTAGTGTTGGTGTTATAAAATATGGTATCTTTAGGGCAACTTGGGTTTGAAAGCACTAAGCTTTGTACTGCTAAGTGTGAGAAGAGAAACTTTCAGCTAATTTTCATGGCCTGGAATGAATACAGGCACTATTTTGCTGAATTGATGTGCTAATGAATATTATCTGCCTCTTTTGAACTCTATCTGAGGCTTTGCCAGTAAATTTGCAAAATTTCTGCACAACCTCAAGACCCTGCCACTGAATGCTGATCAGTGTTATAACACAGCATGCAGAGGGATGCTGGCTACAGAGCAAAAACATTGCAATGAAAGTCTGTGAGGACTTTCACAATCAATGTGCTTTCCAGTACTGCAGCACTTCCTGAAGAAGCCAGCTTCAATGCTACGTTTTGGCAGCAGCAATATGAGTCTTTCCTTTCAAGAGTGACAAATTCAGCTTCAGCCTGAGCCTGAAGGGAAGTATAGCACTGCTTTCTGACCCCATGGCTCTATTACCTGCCTTGAAACAAATAGTGTTAGCAGAGGAGGATGAGCCCCCTCAGCTTTTCACCTCCCTTCATCCCACCTCACCCCCTGCCACTGCTGAATCCACATCAGTAAATTCACATCTGCTTGAAGATTATTAGGCAAATAATACAGATGCCCAGCTATGACAAAAAGATCCTAAAGAAATGTAAACATGTGCTCATTAACAAAACTCTGCACACTAGGCAATTGAAGTCTTGTTAACCCCTCTACTTCTGAAACCCACCCCTAGAATTGCTGTTGTTCACACAGCTCCCAACCGTGCACCAAGGTGATCACCCAGAAAATCAGTTCTACCTGCAGCAAATGCTTTTGTTTAGGCAACAGGATGCTCAGGGAGGCTGAGATGTACTGCAGGAGCGATCTCTGAAATAAATTTGAATGAAACTCAAATGGCAGTTGGAATGAATAGTTTTTGCATTGCAGTAGCACTAGCGAAGGAGGATGTCTCTGCCATTGTCCATATAAAAGAGTGTGCTGTTCTAAGTGGTGTTTGAGCACTTCTCAAATAGATGGCCCTAGACTGAACAGCATTTTGTTTTACGATAAGCTCAGAAGCACAGCCTGAATGCAATAAAGTGATGGAGGACAACAGTGATATAATTATTATTAAGGATGTGAAAATTGGTGGTTATCACAGATCAGGTATTGCCAGACAGAAAGGGGTTTTGAGGATAAAGACAGGTCACTAGTGATTGATAGATATGCAGGGAAAAGTGGGATCACTGATGAGGAAAATGTGGTTTAAAGAAGAATGTGGCTGACACAACAGTATTTACATGCATATAGGTGGAAAAAAGGTCCCTGAAAGAAACAGAACCCTATCACATTGTGCGTTTGATTACTTTTTCACCTGATAGAGAAAAATTTCACCCTGGACAGAGCTGGGAAAAACTTATTTCTTCATTTAAGAACAGCAATTTGGAAAATTCTGGAATTAGTTCCAAATACAGTTGATGCAATTTCTTTTTCTGTTTTACTTAACATAGCTTTAAAGATTTGAATATATCATTGACAGAAGTAATTGAGAGGGCAAGGAGATAGAACTGTCTACTATAATTTCATTTTCTGTCAAAATCTATATACCTGCTGCACTTTTATTTTCAATATTTTAGTGTATTGCCACTGGCAGACTATTCACTGAGAAGATTCTGTTTTATCGACAACAAAATGTTCATGACTTTTCCTTTCACAGCTGTGGAGACAGAAATATACAGACTTTAGTTTAACATGGTACCTCGCTGCAGTTTCAGCAGGGATACCAGGACAGACTAAAGACAATGCAAGAACAAGTTAAACCAAAATGTGCTTTTGGTGCGTGTGATCCTACAACCATTCACCTAAGAGTAACCATCAAAAGGATTTTTCCTGTATGAGTAAGGATTTAGCATGTCAGTCAGTGAAAGCTGTGGAGCTGAATTTCAGCTGTGCTGAATAATACAGCAGAATGTTCCCTTTTTTACAGTTGGGATGGGTCTGTTTGTTACTGTACAAAATGACCCAGGAACTGCAATTGCAAGTTTAATATCATACAAAAATTAAGAATTACCTAGCTTAGGGCTGTAATGCAAAGCATCAGTTCAACTCTGATCTTTGTATTGCTCATATTAAAGCATACAATCCAGCTTCCAAGAAAAGTTCCAGAGTGCTTCACAGCCTCACCCTGTACCTTGGTTGTAGTCCACACCTTGAGTCCCACTGCAGATTGTCTTTGTGCTTAGAGTAACAGAAAGAGGGACAATACAGTGGAAATAAGGGAAGGAGAGGAACAGACCTAGCATTTGTATTTTCATCTTCAGAGTGTAGAGCCTGTCCCTGGGTGGATATGGAGCTCAGAGTCAACTCTCCTTTGGACAGAAACCATCAGCAGTGAGAGTCAGAGACCAGCTCTTTCAGCCAAACCATCACTAGCAGAGGCAAGTCCTGTTTCCATCCACTTTGAAGTGGCTGATATACTGTGTTCTGGAAGCCCTTGCTAGAGGAACTATTCAAATTGTTATTCCTCAGACACTCTTGTCCGCTATGGAAATCTCAGCATTATTTCTTTCAACTTCCCTGGTGTCATTAAAACCACTATCTTGCGCTTGCTTGGTTTCATTTAGCCCAAGACTCTTGGAAGGGTGGGTAGGAGAGATCTATGCTCTGAGTCCCTTCCACAGTTTCTAATGCAGCTACGGCTGCAGTGATTAGCTTTCCCATTTTCAGGACCTGACAGCCTTTGCTGGTTCACAAAAATTGCTTCATGTTCACCTGTCCTTTCCTAGAAAAAGTATAGGAAGGCCCCTCTTCACCTAGTCAATGAATCAGAAAGCTGCTGACCACAGAGGGGCCCTTCCTAGCTACAGGATTTGGTTTGCAGTGATCTTTTCCTGCAGGTGAAAGGCCAGATATTTTGTTCATTTCTTCACCAAGGCAGAAAGTTTTCCTGGGCTTCTAGAAGTATTGGATATCCTGGGTGCTATAGAATGTTGTGGCAGCTCCTTGAGCCCACAAGGAGCATTTCAGAAAAGCAAGAAAAAAGTTTAAAACTCTGCAATATTGTACAACTGGGATATATGCTTTAGTGGTTAAGTTATTGCCTGCTTCTCTCGTTTTCCTGATACCTTGTAAGATCTTTACTGTCTGACTCCAAGTAGTGTAGGAAAAGTAACACATCTACAACCGCAATAAAATGTAAATTGCCCTCACATGATAGAGATGAGACATGCTGAGGAGGCCTGACTCTGCTCTCAGTGGCACTGGCCGCTGTGCCACTGCCACAGAGAGCAGAATTATTTATGGACCCAGCAGGTTGCATAAAACCAGGCTCACCCCTGTGCTGTGTCTTCTTCCTTTTCCTTAACGCTCATAGGCAGTTTCTCTCCTTTACGATTTATTCCTGCTGAAAGGCAAATAAGTGCACTGGTTCTCTCTTCAGCTTTTCAATATTATCTGAATCTCTATGGGTGCAGGATAGATTTTCCCCTCCAATAAGGGAAGGGATTAAGGATTTCAGATTTGGCAAAGTAATGGAAAGAGATTAGAGAATTCAAATAATTGGTACAGGGGTGACAGCAGAGTTCTCATAGCACATGAAAGTGCTTTAGAAAGAATTTGAGAGGTCAAAACGTAAAATTACTTTCCACTGTGCTTCTAGTTTTCCCTGGCTGCTGTAAAAAAACACTCTAGAGGACCATTTTCAGCTTCTACTTCAAGCAGTATTGTTTCTCTCATTACAAAAGCACCTCATAAAATTTTGTGGGATGTCGTGTCTGATCCTACATTCTCTGGCATTTCTGAGAGGAAATCACTAACTACAGGTGAAATAACTCTTTGAAGTTACACTGTCATGGAATGTGATGAGTGTGAAGAAAGGCAGAATCCATGTGCTGTAACCTAGTTTTGAATAGAAAATGTTCAACTTTTTTTATTTGGTCAGGCATTCAGGCATATGTGCCCTTCCTTTTTAGCACAATACTGCTGAAAAGAATGATTTTGAATTGATTTGACATTATTATGCTGCAGCAATCTTCCCAAATCCATGCTAAATCAAATGCCTTCAGTATACAAATTCTCAAGGTCCCTTGTAGCTCTGTTTTCTACGGTTCTCCAGTAGCAGCAATTTCCCTATCCTTCTCTAGAGAGATTTCCTTCTGTATTTCCATACCATTGCTTACAATTACTTCAAAGTGCAGTAAAATAAAATAAGCGTGGAAGTCTGTGCAAAGATCAAAGAAGACATTCTTAACAATTGTTTTGTATGGAGTTAAATCTTACAAAAATACATTTCCAGAAAGTCAAAGTTATAGAAAATGGTGTCTTCACTGCAAGCCAGTACTCACAAAGCCTGGTGCTCAGTCTGTATGAAGGTTAAGGGTAATGTGTTAGATCCCAGAGGCAGTCAGGTGCAGAGGAGAGACATGCAGTGCTGAATGTGACTCTTTATTTGCACCATCACCACTCCAGCAAGTGGAGTTACACTGACATGCACCCATGTAACAGAGTAGAGGATCTGATCCCCTCTTGTTGCAAGCTGATGTGGAGACCTGCACTGAGGAAACCTTTTGCCATACACAGTAACATGTTTTTATTGGCCCAATAAAGCATAGGAAATATAGTAGATATTTTCAAGTCCCTCCTACTTGCACTTTGTCTCCTATTTACATAAATACAGTTATTATTTTTCATTTCATAGAGCAGATGAAGGGCTCCAGAAATTGGGTCTCACCAGCTCTCTGGACAACAGTTGAGCAGATTTCAAAGCTAGACATTACAGCATGTTGTGCACAGCACAGATATAACACCTTTTCTCTGAGCAGTTCAGAAACTTGGAAACGTGAGCTAAATCTTTGCAAATCAATGTGAACCAGATGCAGTAAGTGGAAGAGCATTCTCATTGCAAGCAGGACCCACCCCAGAGTAGCTACCAGTTCTTGATTTCACTGCAGACATCATAATATATTTCTTGTGAATGCTCCAACTCCTGAAACAAGGAGTTTGCATGAGACTATAAATTATATTCAGGAATAAAATAGTGTATGTGTGTGATTCTGGAAGGTGGTGGAAACCTTAAAAACATGACTCCAAATAGCTTAGAAAGCAAAGACACAAGAGGAGCCTACAGTCTTCTTTTTTTTAATCTCAGAGGTAGGTGAAGGCAAAAGCTGGTTAATTAATTTGCATAGTTGGGCTTGGCAGCATTGCAAGCTTTGAATGATGAGACCAGCATCTCACAGGAGCTTTGTGATGCAGCTGGCAGGAAATCCCAGGCTTTCTCACTCCCAAAGTCCTGCCCGCAAATTGCTTCACTGATCCGTACATCTGATTTTTCCTAATGTTGCATACTGAAAATGGGACTGGAGCCACAGATTTGTTTTGCTTTTTTGCTTTGTTTTTCTTGTTTTGGTACTAATGTTACTGTCACTTAATGTGAAATCCCTCTATATGGTTATTTTCCTCGCAGGGCTGAAATGCCTAGAATGTTGCAAGAAAAGATTTTATAGACTTTAAGAGAAAACAAGATTAATTTAATGATGTGAGAAAGTGATTTAATATAGCCATGAGGTTTTAGGACAAATTATTAGCCTTCTGCAAAAATTCCAACCAAGATTTATATTGCTTGCAATATTCACTAATGATACTGAGGCTAGGTTCTTATGAACCAGTTTAAAAGAAATTATAAATCTAAATGAATACATCTAAGAATGAACCCTGCCATTTTCTCCAGACCAGAACAAGATTTATTATGAGAGTTATGAAACTTTGGACCCTATTATATATTAAAGAGTTCTATTTATGACCACATAGTTAGGCCTGAATTATTATGCTTATTCTAAACACTGGTTTTGCAAGATTTATGTCTCAGTCATTTTACAACTTTCAGGGATGAAACTTGCCATTCATAACCACAGAAAAAAGAAAATCATCTGTCTTCTTTTAAATGCAATCAATCACACTTCAGAACTACAGAGGTGAAAAAATGTTCTTTTTTAGGAAACTCTTACACCTACAGAAAGATGCTGTGACCATGCTTAGCTTTAGAAATCACTTCATTTTGAAAGTTGTGATTTTACATCCTCACTCCCAGAGGTATCCAAGCTCATTATTTACAATACTCTTTGTCAAATGTAAATGTCGAAGAATTATTTCCTGTGGAAGGCAGTTGTTGCATGCCTATAACAAAACAAGTTAACAGCTGAAAAAGTATCTCATATGAATAAAAATTATTTCAAATTTTGCCATTGAAATTCGGAACATAGTGCTGCTTAAGATCAAAGACAAAAGGGAGTGATTCCCATACCCTACTGTCCAGGGCTACCAGACATCAAATAGTTAAAGAAGTATCTGAAAGAAGTGTTGTTGATATCCAAGTCAATACCTCCTGGACAAATCATAATTACTTGTCTCCACAGATGGAATAGGTAGTTGGGATGTGATAGTCCTGGATTATAGCTGATTTGAGCTAGGTTTGGTTTAGGATACTATTTAAACAAAAAAGGTACCCAGCTCTCACACTCAGCGTCTTTAGCTCAGTCACAGCTCAGCTCCTATGGCTTGCAGACTCCCACTTCATACCTGAAAGCATGAAATAAAGAGTTTTCAGTGTTTCCAGGTGAATGAAAACTGGTAGCACTAGGAAATTGGGTCACAACATTTGCTTTGTGGATGACCTGAGGTGTGTTTTTGTGCTAATGGCCACGTGTCTGGTCACTAGCTATTTATTACAGTACTCTTTTAGGTTAGGGAATTTGTCCATGGTAGAAAATGCTTATTTTGAGCTCCCATTGCACAAAAAACAGCTTTTGTATTACTAAACCAGGGCACAGTAGAAATAAAATGTTTTGGGACACGGAAGAAGTCAGAATTAATGTCTATTAAATGCATGTTAGAATCCCACAGCACTTGAACCAGATACTACAATGTGCTGCCACACTTATGCTGAAAGTAGTATAATTGGAAAGGTAAAGGTTTCCATCAATTGTGAATATACTTTTGTATGTCTCTGCTTTTTTTTGTTTGTATGTTTTACTATTCAATGAGCAGGTGATGATAATCATAATGCTGTTAATCAGGCAGCTTCATCAAAGAGTGAGGTTAGGTGTAAGAGCATGTCAGTGATGACAGTGTCCTGACCTGCAACTGGCTAGGCCATACTTGAATGAGTTTCAGAGTCTGCACAAGTAGGGATTGTCTCTAGTTCCCTTCATTACAGATGAGACTCAAGAGTCTTCTCCGATTCTTTGTAGCTGCTGGCTGGTCCCATTGACCATTTCCAACCTAGATGATCCTATGATTCTGTGCTTGCATACCTGGAAGTCTCAACAAGGATGAATAAAACACTTCCTGAAGCTTCATTCTCTCTTGGAGAAGACCTCAAAGATAGTATTGGGCAACTGCTTGCCTGTCCTAAGGGCTTGATTGTTCATAAGCATTAGAGGACTTTAGATTCTTGTACATCCCTGACGAGTGTGCGCATCAGGACACTGATTGCATCCTCTATGCAGACAATCCTTATACAGTATTCCCATGAGTCACTTTGAACCATCCTCCTACATTCCTTGTTTTCATATGACCACATTTCTGAAAGGAACAGAACTGTTACATGGGAAGACAAATGCAATATATCAAGCATTCACACCCTCAAAAATAAAATAAAAAAATATGGGAGCAGTTTCCTGACAGTGTAAACCACCATATCACTTCAGACTTCATCTGGTCTATGGTTTGCATGTGAACCTGGCAGAATGCACCCCACTGCATGTCTGAGTTTTGAAATGACTAATTTGTTTACACAGTAACTACACCCTGAGCTCATCACAACAGAACCAACAGGGAAGCTGTCCTGGGTCTCAGCGCACAGGAGGGCTGAGAATGTCAGGAAGACAGGCAGGAAGAAGCAGGAGGCTTCTCTGAGGTCAACTCACAGGTGAATAAAGGCAGGACAGAAACTAGAACAAAAGTTCCAACTACCCTTTAAACAACAGCAAAGCCCCACAGCAGAATTCCAGGTGGGGTAGTATGGGCAGACAACCCTCGGACTATGTCTGCAGAAAGGTCCAGTGGCAGTTATGAGGTGTTGAGAACATTTGTGTGTACTAGCAGGACAATGCATTAAATCTAATGGAAGAATGTCCACTACGTGCCATCTGCATATGGCCCAGTGTTCAGAGGCATCAACACCTCCCCTGCCAGACCTGCAAAGGGAACCTCACTACTCCAGCAGAGAGAAGGTTAAACTGAGTTTCAATTCTGCAGTAGATGTAATTAGGTCAAAGATTATTATTTTTTTTTTAATGTATAGTAATGCCACCATAATTCTTAATGTAAGCATAACTGTGTTTGGACTTAAGTGTTTTAATAAGAGATGTGAGATGTGGGTGCCTGTGATAGCAGGGAGCTGGAGCTGTTTTATTGGCAGTGCGGTTCCCATTTGTTATCAGACATTTCATGTGCCTGTACGTCTACCCTGGTAATTAAAAATAATCAAGCTTAAAAGTCTGCATAGTTCCCCATTAACTCTTGCAAAACTGTAACCAGCTTACCCTAGGAAAGACACTACAGCCAAACGAAAGTGATGTTGGTTGCAAATCTTATTAACTTGTAGAGCCTGATGCACAAAAAGACCACTCACACAGTTGTTCATATAAGGCATAACACAGATTTTGGCCCTTTTTTAGGAAATTCATTACTTAACAATACGTTAGTGTATTTGATTGAACTGGCATATACATGCTTGGCAAGGATGCGAAAGAATGTGTTGTCATGCCAAATGTTTCTCAACCTGTCTGTGGCTGTGTTCAGGTCTGATAAGGTTATTCATGGTACATATGCTTCTCATCAAAAGGTTACATTCTTGTACTGTTCATACAGGCTTCAGGGAGGTTACATTTGATGTTGAAAAAAGTCCATCTGCAAAGGCAGTTCTGTCCTAGCCCAAAGGTAGATAAGACACTCCTTGCCCTATTCTGTTTATGTGCTTGGGACTTCTATTTCCCTGACTCCACCATCCTCTCAACAGGAGAGCGGGGCAATGTCTCATCCATCCTCATACTCAGCCTACTTTGTGTGGCACTTATGAAGGCAGATATGTGGGTTTGCATATTTTGGGCTTGATGAGGTGACTAAGGTAAATCACTCGTACCTCATATACAGTCTTTAACCACTGACCAGAAAAGAGGGCCTTACCTTTCTCAAAGGCACTGTGAAATGAGCTTGAAAGCACCACTGTGGGCTAAAGATTTCTTAAGAATTGCATGTCTTCTACGTACAAAGGAAGCAGCATTGGGAATTCTGTCCATGCTGAGATGTTGTAGCTCTGACAATATCAGACTTATCAAAGCAATGCATTTCTGACATTTTTTATAGATTTCAGAGTTGGAAAAGTCCAGCTTTTGTGTCTGGCACCGAGGTACAATGTGTTGCATTTTTGAAGGACAAATGTATGTTTCTATTTCTAGAATATGGCTTTTTAAGTCATATGTGGTTGCAAAAGGCTGAGTTTGCTATGTTGATACTAGCTGACATCTGGTTTTGACTGGTTCTTCCTTCAGTCTGAAAATGTTCCAGTTTCCAGTCAGCTTCATTTCATCTACTGCTCTTTTGATTAATCTTCTTTCCACCATTTTGTCTTCACTGTATATGGATGAGGTAGTGCAGGCAGTATCCTGAGTCTTCCTGACTCTTTCCCATTCTCTATTATTTTCTTCCTGTCTCATTCCCTAAATAGTGATTCTTTTGCCAACTGGCAGAGTCACAAGTTTCTAATCAGGACTTAATTCTACCATTTTGCAATGTCTTCCCCAAATACTTCCTTATCACGCTACTTCTGATAGTCCCTTTCTTGGCACAATGCCTCTGATGTCAAGAAGAAAATAAAATCTCTGAAGCTATGGTGTCAGTTCTTACCTGGGAGGTTTTGTTTGCCAGCTTAAGGTCTGGAGAAGATTTTTTTTCTGTTTTTAGTGCTACACCCTGCAGAAAATAGCTGTTAAGAAACAGCTGGTTAAGAACAGATGGTCTTCCTATGTAGTAACAAGAGCTTTCCTTCATTGGTTAAGTTCTTTTTCCTCTGAAGGTCTGGAACAGCACTGACTCAAGAAGCCCACTTCTGTAAAAGTTTCAGATCAAGGTGCTTTGTGAGTTTCTAGCTTCAAAAGATGGTGATGAAGAGAAAGCTATCCCTGAGTTGTACATGGACTGCATGGATGGTTCATGATACCACCTCTTACCCATCTGTGTAAGCAGCCATGGCTGGAAAGTACCTTTCTTGGACCCAGCTTCCCTTGGCCTACCTTCAGCTATCTGGCTGAACACAAATGTGCATCTGTCCTTTGTATTCAACTACAACCTATTGCCCAGGAAGAAAAATGTCTTTTGTGGCAAAAGGTGATGGAGGAAGATGCTAATGTCTGCTCTGCTGCAACCTCCTATAACAATCCTGTACATCCTCCTGCTGCAATCCTGCACAAGCAAAAAAAAGAGTGGGGCAAGGCCCCTCCTCCTCCCTGCATCACTGCTGAAATTCTGACACAAAGGGAAGCTTCATTCCTGCCCCCTGAGTGGGAGCTGGGCCACCAATTCATGTCAGTATTGTTCCACATGTTTATACATGAGAGTAGCAGCAGTTGCTGCTCTTTGAGCTCCCACAGCATTGGTAAAAATGACTTCAGAAGCAGCTCCCTCTGGACCTTCCCCCAACTGCTGGATGTGGCTTAAAGCCACAATCCAGCCTTTAGACTGCAAATGGCTTGAAGCAGGGATTATGCTTTTCTTTTATGTTAAACAACAGCAACCCACACTGAGTGTGCTCATTAAAAAATCATGTTGCTCAACACTGATCCCTTGGGCTACAGTTAGAGCTCTACAACTTCACATGCAAAAGACAGGTTGGATTCTCAGGCCAGCCAGGCTCAGAAAAGGATGAGTGAATGGTAAAATAGCCTGTTAGAAGAATAAACCCCATGCCCAAGGTGGAAGAACAATGCAGCCTTCAATAGATGTTCTTAATAATGTGGCTGTTTAGATTAATTTAGAAAGGACCCTAACAGGTGTGAAAGAGTGGCTGTTTCTGTCAACCAGCAAGATAAGTTCTTGGCCACATTGCGTCTCAAATCACATTAAAAGCCAAATTAAATAGTACCTTGTGCCATTACTAGAAGGTATATTTCCTGGCCTTCCCTGCCCAGGGAAGCCTACCCATCTCTAAAGACCACATGCATAGGTGGATAAATGGCACAAGAAAGAGAAAATTACTAAGAAGCGATGCTATTGTGCATCGTATTAACTTCCTAAATGCCTCTAATGATTTTGCTATGGGTGAAATGCGTGAGGGAAATAGCAGAGATAAAAGATGTTAGAGTGCACAACAATTTAAGGATTCCAAGCATAAAACAGATGCATCACTTGAGCTGACAGCAGAATGATGTCCTGAGAAGAGCACTGAGGCTTAGGGTTTTTTTTCCATCCTAAATATTAGGAACCTTAGGTGAAGAAGAAAACAGGATCCCATGCACAGTGATGTTTCAGACATTTTGAACAGCTTCAGCCTGCAAAACCAATTACATTAATACTCCCTGTATTTCTTGGTGTATCATTTGGGGATGAGATTTGTTAAGCAAATATCTCTGCATCATGATAATGATGAGGCAGTTCAACAGTTTGAGTCTCAACACTCTACTAGCCTGAGCTGAACGAGGCAGAAGAGAAACTTCTCTATTGTTAAAATCACAATTGTGTTACTCACTTTTGGAATAAAAAATTCCGAGGCTTTAAAGCAGCTGACAGAGACACAGACATCGCAGAAAAGTGGTGTCTCTGCTGGGTTCAGGGTACAAGATAAAAGGATATATGTGACAGAAAGAGAGGTGAGGTCATATAGAGCAGCACATCTCTGCTGTGGTCTGCAGAATACCAATGATCCATCAGATATTCAGAGATGCTCCCCAGAAAAATTAAAAATTCTAACCACTTAAATTTCAAAATGAAAATAATTTCCCTTAAATTCTCCCCACTCGTGCAGGTGAGTATGCAGAGAATTGGTGGAAGGAAGCCAAAGGTAATAAAAGAACACTCAGAGTGAATCATATTGAAATGAGCCTGCAAATGAGCAGAGCTGTGACAGTGTTACATGGACTTGTCCATGACCACCCTTTGAGGAAGTCAGATCAGAAAAGGCTGAGAAACACCAAGTCCTGCAAAGAGCTCAACATCTGACTTTGTCAACTCGTAAGGGTTTCTTTTTTCCTACAGGAGGCTTTTTGCATGGAGACAGTTGCATATTAAAGCCCAGATGACACAGTAATGGCCTGATCATCTGCTGGTAGGAACTCACTGCTTTTATGGCACTCTTCTTTTTCCTTCTCTTTATCAAAGCAGACACACACCATGCTGCTTTCTGCAGGCTTGTTTTGCAGGAAAGGAACTAGCAACTGCTTTATTGGAAAGCAGGGAAAGGAAAAGGTGACCAAAAGTCTCACCATTATCCTTTTGCACCTGAACAACTGCATTTAGGACATGGAGGGGGCAGCCCTGGGGCCTTTAGTGGCTGAGCTTATAAGTACTGGGGATGCACATGAGGGCATGCAGAAATTTTGCACCTGGAAAAAATGATGGACTCGCAAACTCACTCTCACTTTGCAGTGGAAAGCTGGCATGTTACCAGCACACTGCCCTCATGCCTGGGCAGTTGTGATAGCTGGGGCAAGTAAACCATATTGCTCTAAAGAAAGAATGATGCTGCCAAAGCATTTGTGGTTTGCATCACCTAATCCTGGCAGTGACATTACTTTGGGACCAGCACGGAAGAGGTCCTTCCGGAGCCCAAATGGCACACACAGGGCATTCCACTTCCCCCTGGGACACATCAGGCATATTTTAAAAGACTTCCTTGCTTGTGACTGGGAAGATAAACATTTGGACATGAATATACCATCATTTTGCCCTGACATGGTACCATCTGGAGATCATTTGTAATCACTGTAAGTTTGTGGGTTAGCACACACTCCTTCCAATAGGAGAACTGATAACTACCATGAAACCAGCATCTTTATTTATAGCAATACTAAGAAAGACCTTAGAAAGCTGCTTTTCTTAATATACACTGAGTTTAGAAAAAAAAAATAAAGAAAAAATTATTTGGAATAAGTTTTATGAACATAAGCTTTTGTTCACCTGGAAGTAACTAAGTCGCTTACTAGATGCATTGGGTTTGCACTACATGGTTTTGGTAGAAAGGGGACTACAGGGGTGACTCCTGTGAGAAGCTTCCATAAGCTTCCCCTATGTCTCATGGACCCAATGCCAGTCAGCTCCAAGAAGGATCCACTGCTGGAAAAGGCTGAGCTCATCAGTGATGGTGGCAGCACCTCTGGGATAGCAGATTTAAGAACAAGAAAAGTTACTGTGGAACAGGAACTGCAGATGGAGAGAAGAGTGAGAACATGTGAAAAAAACCAGCCCTGCAGACACCAGTGTGATCTCTTCCTGCTCTTATCTTGACTCACGAGCTTTTCCTTGTATTTTCTCTCCCCTGCCTAGATGAGGAGGGGAGTGCCTTTGGTGGGCACCTGGTTTCCAGTCAGAGTCAACCCAGCACACTAGTGCATGCCAAAGTGTAAGGCGATGTCCTTTCCATTGAATTCACTTTCCAAAGTGTTATTTTATGCTTCAAATGCTAAAAGACATTTTGCTGCTGCTCAACAGGAGAAAGTGAGCTTGTAGCGCAGAGTATGCAGGCAGAAGTGAACCAGTTTTTTCCAGCTGGAACTAGGTTGTCGCCATAGCAACACCCAAATGATAGACAGATTTTCTGAATGTGCAGTGGTGTACTGTTATAAGAGAACTTCCAGGACTCCTACCAAATAGCTCCAAACTTGCTGGAGTGCAATAATGCCAAATGCCACATCTCTGAAATAACACAAGCAAATAAAAACAAAATCAGTTTTTCACCTACCTTTCAAATAAAACCCCCACTTAACACATGACATTTATATTCTTAGACAATATCTTCCTGCCAGTCTCTTTTTAGTGCACTGGCATTCTGAATGGTAGACTACACTCCAAGTTTAACACCACCTACAGACAGACTCAATATGGTGGCATGCAAAGTCTTGTGTGTACAAGACACTACCTCCTTGGATCTATTTTCAGATTGCGTGTGGCCTGCACACCTCTGAGAATGCCATTGAGTCAGTGAAGCTTTGCAAGAGCACACTGCTATAGTTCATGGTTATATTTTGCAGCATTAGGCAGAGACCTTAGAGACTAAATCATAGAATCACTGAATAGTTAGGGCTGGAAAGGAACTTCAGATCATCTATTTCCAACCCCATTGCCATGGGCAGGGATGCCTCACACTAGACCACGTCATCCAACCTGGCCTTGAACACTGCCAGAGATGGAGTATTTACCTGTTTACATTTTGGGCAACCTGTGCCAGTGCCTCGCTACCCTCACAGCAAAGAACTTCTTCCTTACATCTAACCTGAACTTCCCCTGTATAAGTTTAAAACCATTCTCCCTTGTTCTGTCACTACAATCCCTGATGATTAGTCACTTTCCAGCATTCTTGTAGGCCCCCTTCAGATTTTGGAAGGCTGGCTAAGCACATGGCAGAACTAATATTATAGTCATAAACCATCCAAAGAGTAATTTCCCACAGGTCACTTCCACGAGGTATAAAATATTCCTGCCTCAGCCATGCTGCCCTTGCACACACTGTGCATGCAGTGTTCATTCAAAGCAGTTTCTTTCTCCACTCTTCCTTCTTTCTCTGCTCCATGGAAAGAGGGTCCATGATTTTGGATTTCCAGGAAGATACCTCTTCCTGAGCACAGCCAGGGCTCATGAGCATTGCTGAGACATTCTGGCTGTGTCTCTTCATCATCCATTACCTCTCAGTGGGAGTGCTACTGCAGCATCTGCAGCCTGCAGCTGATAGTGTGTGTTTAATGTCCTTTTGCCCCCAGTACTCAATCCCTCCAGCAG
The DNA here is from genome assembly GCA_024733675.1 of Psilopsiagon aymara. NCBI lineage: Eukaryota > Metazoa > Chordata > Aves > Psittaciformes > Psittacidae > Psilopsiagon > Psilopsiagon aymara. Next base: position 28,759 of record JANRGW010028962.1, read on the forward strand.
TTCCTCTCCCTAGGAAGCTGCTGCCAATTATATTGGTGAAATCTTCCAGTGAACTTAGTCTGATTCCTGTAAAGACAATTTCCTCTCCATTGAAATGCATCCGTAAATCGAAGACAGAGGTTTTGACCTGTTTGTGTGTATGAAATGTAGCCTCTACTTAGATCACCCTCACCACCCTTAGATCTGTAATCTAGTTATTACCAGTGACTTTATCCTCACAAGAGATGTGGGACATAGGAAGGTTTTCATGGCAGCTTTGATGTAAAGGCAGGTGGTAACTTGGAGACCCTTGCACAAATGTTAAATGGGAAGGCTTGGAAGGATCTGGAAGCTCAGTTCTCTTTATTTCAGGGTTTAGATCCTATGCACACAGCCTTTCTGTTAACAAACATTTCCAGGTAATAAAGAAGAAAAACTTTTCTACACTTCTATGCAAAGATATCACTGATTGGAGGAGGGACTATGTGTGCAGAAGGGTATCAGAAGCAGAAAACCACATGCACACCTAGGTATGATAACATACATAATGTAGGAATGAATAAATGAAAGAATAACTTATAGTTTGATTAAACAGTTATATGCATTTGCTTTGGGGGTTTTGTGGTGTTTTGTGGGGGGTTTTTTTGGGGGGTGGGCTTTTTTTAATCATCTTACTATTTAAGATTACTTCGGAACATATTTTCCTTCTTGCTTACTTGGCTTATACAGCTTTGATAACGTCCTGCCATAGGGCTCAGCCAAATGAAAAGATAAATTGCCTTTATGATTCACAAGGCACTCTGGATAATTAGTTACTCAGCATTTATCGTTGGGCACATGATCATCAATCGCTCAAAAAATTCACATTTGTAAACATACCCTTTGCAGCTGGTCTTCTTATGTCAGACTTCAAAATAACAAGTGGAGATATGAAAGAGCTATAAATGCTTTTCTTTGAAATTTACTGGTTGTGCTTCAGTTTATTTCTTGTAGGAGAAATTAAGCAACAGATGTGGGAGGACAGGAGCTCTAAGGAAGAATGGTAAAGCATTTTGAATGGTTCTCAAATGTACTTCTCTTTCCCCTTTTTGTTAAGAGAAGTTGGAATCTTTAACTGCTCCTTGGTGTGGCTTAGATCTGTGAGCATTTGTTCTGGCTGCAGGGTGGGTATGTAAAACAATTTTGAAAAGTCTGAGATGAGACCCATTGCAGAACAGGAAGAAAAGTCAAGCAACTAAATTTGCCTCTATTCTGCTCTGCTCAATAGGGGAAAGATGTATAAGAACCACAAATCCTGAAAGAATAGGCTTTATTTTTTGTAAAAAAGACCAGCAGCCTCACAGCTTACAAAAAGAATTCTTAATACCCTCCATTGTAAGATTCTGAATCATCTGGTCATTAGATAGCAGAACTCACAACCATCTGAGCTAAAATTCTTCATGCTGGGGTGAATTTTGATATATGCAGCAGATATCCTACAGCTAGCTCTTTCCCCTTTGTACAGTACTGATTCATCACCATCCAGGGTTCAGTGCCCTGAAAGAAGCAAATATTCCGTAAGGAAGAAATGCCTGCTCATACAATTAAGGACCACACGGTCATTCAGGCAGACTCATCTTCAGGTTGCTTCAGTGATCTTATTTTTACCGTTTCCTAAGTTGCAAACACTTGGGTTTTCAACCTGTACTCTTCTTACAAAGTGTTTTGGCAGTCACTGTATGTATGCATATATGTATGCAAATACAGAGAATGTATGCAGCTTCTATTTTTACAAGTGACAGGAAAAGGGGACTAAATACAATTTCTATTTAAATTACAGTGTCTCTTGGTTTCACTTGGTTGCTTTTTAAAGACTATACTCATTCTTTTAAAATCAGATGCCAGTTACCATGTCACGGTGAAGCTTTGAGCTGCCTTACATGTAAACTTTGGCTATAGAGCTGTTGAAGGACATAAATTTAAAATTAGAAGAACTTCTCTGGCTGACATGAAACACCTTGAGAGGCTGTACTGAAAGGGTAACTGCTGTATGGAAGAGCTTCTCCTGGGGGGCCATGACCAAGCCCTTGACAAAGAGTAGATATAACCTCTGTGACTGCACAGGCTCCATGTGCAAATCAGTGTAACTCTCATGCTTGTTCACTTTTACCTACTGTGGCAAAGATATTTGTGTATGGTAGTTGTCATATCCCAGGCAGCTCTGCCCCTGGGGCTGTAGCTCTGTCCCCTTGTCTTTCCTTCTGATATTCTACCTTGTCACTAGGATAAGCTATGAACCCCTACAGCCAGGGTGTATTTATTTCACAATCCTGTTTTGGGGAGTGAAGGGAAAGGAATTTTTAGTACAAGTAGTTTTGTGGCTCAACATTACACTAAAAACTGTACAAACTTGCTTGTCTGCTGCATATAAGGCCTAGGCAAACTCAGAGGTGCCAGCGGCACTAGCAGCTTGTCTTGCATCATCGAAATCCCCAGTCTGCCTATGTTGTATGTGTGTTCCATTCCCACCACTTTGGGGGCAGAAGGGAGCCAAGAGCAGTGTAAGGGTTAGAGTGAGCCAAATTCTAGATACTGAAGCATGCAGCATGCATGCAAGGCAAGCCACACTCCCTTGGACGGGGGCCACCAAGTGCTATGCTAACTCAGTACAGATACAGCCTACACTGTCCATAGTAGAAGCAGGAAAATTCAGTTTATCTGCATTTACCTTTGCTTTCCTCAGACACTGGGGTAGCGTGTTATTACAGGCCTGGTTTTGCCGCAGCTTAGGGAAGAGGAAGGCATTTGGAAGACTGTCCTGTGCAGGGGTGTCTCTGACAGCTCCAAAATCTGGGACATAATGTCAGTTCTTCCCTGGTGAACAGATTAAGTGAACAGCATGCCCTGAAAAGCCTGGTGAAGCTCCATGCAAGGGAACACCTGGACCCATCAGAGCAACAAAAAATCCTTGAGTAGGGCATTTTTTACTTCTGTAGGATGGAGGTCAGAAGTGCATAGCTCATGCTGCACAGGGCTCAAAGTCTTAGATGCTCAGAAGCAGTACTGAGGAATGCAGAAAGAAGATTCCAGGGGGAATAAATCAATGGCAATGCAATTATATGTTATGAAAAACCCTCGGAAAGGTTTAACACAGCTCTCTAAATGAACGCATTGAATGAGTTTCAGCATAAATTATGCAGTCAATTCCTTCTCCTACTGATGCACATAATAGGGAGAGAGATTTTGCATTGCTAAATACAGATGGAAAGTGGGGCAGAGATGCTTTTGTATACCTTGACTAGAGCTTGCCATTTACACGAGTCTCTCCTCTGTCACTTCCACTCAGAATACTGCCTGACCTGTATTAGAGAGGCTTTACCCTACTATTGCTATTTTCACTAGCCCACGATGCAGGCTTTTTTTGTGTGGATGTTTGTTGTACATCTGTTTCTGGAAGCTGCAGTTTAGGTGTAGTTATACCAGAATGGAAGTATCATTTGGACTAGAGGAACTCGTTTTGCAGCCTGAAGCAGAATAAGCTCTACCACTAGAAGCACATTTAAGTGGTATAATTGCACTGGGACCCAGGGAAGTAAGGATGAATTCTTTACTGATGCAGTTAAAGCTGTGAGACTTGCTAGCATAAAAAAGTGTCCAGATGCTTTTTTCCCACTCTAGCTGTTTCCACCCAAAATAATCCCAGCTTTCCCAGGTCCTTCACTGCAACTGTCTCTCTGTGAAAGAGATAGGACTGAAAATCAGGGGGTCATAAACTATGTGTGTCCTCACTCGAGGACTTCCTTGGATCCAAAGCTTCAGAAATACATCTGCTTTCTTTCTGAGTACCAAACTAGTGGTGGGGCTAAGTAACAATGGTTTATTTTTAAGCAGCTTGATTACGGTGATGAACTCTGCTGGAACTGTGTTTGCAAATAAGGCCATTGGGTTCTGCCTGGAGATAAGTTTATTCTTCAAGCCTAGGCTGAGCTTGACAGCCCTCCCCCATCGCACAGCTCCCACCACACTCCCCAAGACCACTGCACACACTCTTCAGCTGCTGTTTTATTACCACTGGAAAATTGTTTGCCCATGTTCCGAAGGACACAGTTTCAGCTAGAGCCTTGCCAAGAGCACAGCACCTCAGCATAAAGAGAACAGACAGGAGAGGATTTACTTTAAATCAAGCAAAATTAATTACGCAAACAGGAGAACTTCTCTCAGGGAGAACGATGCCTTTCTTATGGCTTTTTCTGCTTTCGGGATTCTTTTTGCTTGATTTATTTTTACATACCTTTTAAATGAGTGAGGCACCTGAGGGCTTGGCTCAGGGCAGATCAGTGCTACATGTACTTGTCCAGCCTAAGCTAAGCTCTGATATCTCCTTTGCTTTCTCAGAGCTTGACTTTGATGATCTGGATTTTGGACACTCACCCCAGGCTTTTGTGAGCACATTTGAAGAGGCGTATCCCTGAGACATCCTGTGGTTATATTGAGGTCAATCCCAGAGGCCTAATGTGCATGAACAAACTACAGCAACGCCTCCGTTCCCTTCAGTGTAGAAGACCTGGGCTCTTGGCTTTGCGAGGACACTCATTCTCAGCAGCCTGAGCACTTTTAAATCCATGAACTACTTTTTTCTCAGCCTCTCTCTTCAAAGCAGCATTAAAAAGCTACTGTCCTCCAAAACTTTCTGCCCATGGAGATACCCTTACAGGGAGCTCCAGTGCCTGACTACAGACACTCAAATGCTGATAACTACACATAGGTGTTTACATGAAAGTTAGATCTATAAACTCCCTTCTTACTCAGTGGAGAGCTAGTCAATATGGTGATGGACCATGGGGAGAGACTCTGAAATAAATGCCTATTAGTTAGTCAGTTGAATCACTTTCCAGACTCCATTGAGTGCACAGATTTAGAGTAGGAGAAAAGAACATGGTCAAATTGAACTGTATACAATAGCTATAGACATTTTTCTCAACTCTCAGCAGAGACAGCATTAATTTGCTAGCTTACCATAGTCTTGTGGATGCCAGAGTTTCAAAATTACTGCAAGAGCTAAGAAACCAACATTTCTGTGGGCCAACTCAAACTGCTTGCTGCATGCACAGATTTAAGACATCTGAGAAAAGAATGCAAGCTCCAGGACTGAGAAGCTTAGTTATGCAGACATGAGCATTGGTTTCTTTCTCACATTTTTCAAGTATGCTCTCATAGATTTTTCCCAGAAGTGTCAGAGACCTATTCCTAGTGATAACCAACTGATTTGAAAGCCCTGCAGTGTTTAAATGAACAGTAGAGTTTGCAGAATTTGGCAGAGGAGGAGAAAAGGCTGTGTCTGGAGTATTTGGAAATGAAGTCCAAATCTATAGTAGTTTGTATAACATCCTGGAAATCTGTGATAGAATCCTCAGAGTGAAAAGAAACTATTTGTCTTATTTTGATTAATTTCATTCATTAGCACAACTTTTGTTTCATTAAAATGGATACTCAACTCCTGTATGAAAGTATATTTGTAAACATATACTCAGTTCCTTGTCCAGCTCTTTTGAACGAATTAAGAATAGTTCCTAAAGACATTATTATATGATGGCATCTCTGAGGACCTTGAAAATAATCAGAAACAATAAATGAAGTGAGTAGAGGGAATCGCTTCCAACAGACTGCACTTCACACTCACTAAAATCCTGCTCCCTAGGGAATAAGTATGTATTCCCTATGGAAAGTACATGGTGCCACTGAATTTGCTGCAAGTGCAGACTAGGTTCATAGTAATGCTTACTGTCTGATATTGAATCTTGCACATTCAGTAGTTTGTGCTCTAAAAGCAGGAAAAGAATTGATTCCCTTCTTTGCCGACCCCAAAATACTGAAAGCTGTACATAGCCCACATCCAGGTTTAACTCCTTCAGACATTTCACAGTTTGAAAAGCAAGGCTAGGTGTTATTGTGAAAACCAAAACATCTACACAAACTGCTACTTTTTTTGTTCTTCTGGGTGACAAAAGAAACAGAAACAAAACATCAACTCTCCCAAGCAATAAGTTAAGGTATTTGCAATGGATTAATTTCTCTTATGCTAGGACACTGATGGTTTCTTTGCTACTCCTCTCATCTGAGGAGTGGCTACTGTTTGCTGCTCGTCTATTACAAAGCAGTAGTAATGCTCAAATCCTCTAAGCATGTTAAAGCTACAATTAACTGTTATTCTTTGAACCAATGTTGAATTAAGGCCCTCCTAGAGCTTCGTGATGGCTGCATCCTTTCCTTCTCAACTGGGATGGAAACAATGCATGAATTTTTCAGAGGTGTCAGAATAGGCATCAGTTTCTTCAGATTAAGGTGTTCATCCTCTTGTTTCAGGGACAAATTTAAATAAAGTGCCTGAAATGATGTTTATGGAATAGAAAGAAAGACTGCAAATGTAATTCTTAGCTCTTCCTCTGAAATCATGTGACCATACATGAAATAGGATGTCTCTGACTTCTCTTCTGAAAATCAAACCCCTGTATTTTGATTTGTATATTGGTTGATACAGTGGAGGGAAGGAATGCCATCCAGAGGGACCTTAATATGCTTGAGAGGTGGGCCATTGCTAAACTTATGGAGTTCAATCAAGTAAAATGCAAGGTCCTACACCCGGGTCAGGACAATCCCAGGCACAGCTACAGGTTGGGCAGAGAAGAGATTCAGAGCAGCCCTGCGGAGAAGGACTTGGGGGTGTTGGTTGGTGAGAAACTGAACAAGAGCAGGCTTCAGCGTGCTCTCGCAGCCCAGAAAGCCAACCGTATCCTGGGCTGCATCCAAAGGAGCATGACCAGCAGGTCAAAGGAAGTCATCCTTCCCCTCTACGCTGCTCTCATGAGACCTCACTTGAGGTATTGTGTGCAGTTCTGGTGTTCTCAACATAGAAAGGACATGAAACTGTCGGAACAAGTCCAGAGGAGGGCCACGAGGATGATCGTGGGACTGAAGCACCTCCATTATGAAGACAGGCTACGAAAGTCGGGCCTGTTCAGCCTGGAGAAGAGGAGACTGAGTGGAGACCTCATAGCAGCCTTCTAGTGTTTGAAGGGAGCCTATAAGGATGCCGGAGATTGACTCTTCATTAGGGACTGCAGTGATAGGACAAGGGGTAATGGGTTCACACTTAAATGGGAAGTTCAGGTTAGATATAAGGAGGAAGTTCTTTACTGTGATGGTGGTGAGGCACTGACATGGATTCCCCAAGGAAGCTGTGAATAATCCATCCCTGGCAGTGTTCAAGGCCAGGCTGGTCAGAGCCTTGGGCAACATGGTCTAGTGTGAGGTGTCCCTGCCCATGGGAGGTGGGTTGGAACTAGATGACCTTAAGGTCCTTTCCAATCCAAACTGCTCTATGATTCTATGATTTAATATATAGAGTGCCATAAATTTGTAACTACATTTTATAGGCTGAAAACCCCTCTGATTGTTATCTTCTTTCAACTCTGTTGGGGAAAGTAACATGGTGGAGTCTTGAATGCCTTCTGTCACCAAAGCTGCTCTGTTTCATTTTTCCCAAGTGGAAAATGCCTCACAAAAGTACCTGCACCACCTCCATCTCCTGCAGCTCTGTTGTTCTGCCAGGGATGTGGAAAGACACAGCTGCTGCCACAGACTTGCCAATTCCTTATGTGATACCCAACAGCTGTTGGAAGCTGCATGTTAAAATTCATGCTGGGATTTGAATTTCTATATAATCTTCCTCAGGAAGTGAAAGCTGCAAAGCAATCTTTATGTCCCCTAACTCCAGCTTGTGCTCCTATATTAAGCAGGATTCCACTTTGCCTGAGAACGTGCACTATGCTATACCATACCATTTTCTTTAATTCTTTCCTGCACAAACCCACATTTTGGCATGTGGTCACTCCCCCTATCAGCCTGCTCCACAAGCATGTACTTTCAGATACAAAGCACTCTGATTTATATCTTATGGAAAGATGCAGACATTCAGGAACACATCTCAGTAATGTGTGCATACTCAGGAGGGCAGCAGTTTTCTGAGGACTGGCAGCATCTGTGTTTCCCCACCTCAGTGAAACAACATACAGAGAGCCCAGCTCCAACACCATCATTAGAGCTGATGGAGCTGACTTCAGGCTACTGCTCCATTTTACAAAGGCTGCTGAGGGCTCCACCACTGATTGCCCAGCTGGAGAGGCAAAAATCCAAAGACAAGGTGCAGAGAGGAGCAAACAGAGAAGCTGTAGGTAGGCTACTGCTCCCCAGTCTAAGCACATCTCTGCAAGAAAGGCTCCAACAGACTGCAGGAAATCCAGAAATGGCAACAAAAAAATGATTAAAGGACTTCAGGGATTCATTTCTAGGGAAGGTTAAAAGAAATAAATATGCTTAACTCAGTATTGCTAACTGACTAAGGGGGAATTGGATAACCCAGTATGAGCATCTGCACGTGCAAAGAAACTCAGAAACCTTGTTTAAAATGATTCAAGGAGCAGCTAGCAATAAAACAATGGTATTGATCAAAGGAAATGTAGACAAAACTCTTGGACTATTTTTTTGTAACATTGATTGTAACCAAGCAATGGATTACTGAATTCTAGGAGCTGATGGAAGTCCCCTTGGTTTGAGCATTTAGTCTTTTTTTAAAGACTGGACAAAGTCTCCAATATTAATAGGGAATGGACAAGATGAATAAAGTCATAGGGAAAAATAAGTACCTTTTTTAAGAGGCAGAAACACACCAGTAGGAAGAGGGTGCTCCTGTGTAACAGATTCAATGAAGACTGCAAAGGCTCTCTCAGGCTATTTCAACATATTGCACCAAGAACTGGGCAGTGTGACTCAGACAATGTGCTTACTTCCTCACCCCTCCCTCCCTGAGGATTCAGCATCTGCCCTGATGCGTCATATTACCTCCTTTTGCTGCCTGAAAGAAGACCCTTTGGCATGTCTTAGGAGTACCAGTAGGGGCCACTACCCTCTGCTTGACCCAGATATGAGTGGTCATGAGACAAAAAACTTTCAGACTTGTTGGTCATACACCAGGAAGCTCCTTTATCCAAGCAGATTTCTGCCTCTGGGATTAATGCCAGTCTCAGCAGGCCACATTTCCGACAGGAGCCATGTAGGAGGATGAATCCTATTCTGTCCAGCAGACACTTGGATCCTTTCTTACTTTCTGTGATACTAAAGTAAGCCTGATCAGTGGAAGGGCTATACTGGAAAGAGCTGGTGCAGACAGAAACAAAAATGGAAAAAGCATTTTATTGTGGTGACAGAGTCCAAACTGCAATGAACAGAACTTGCTTTATCATTTTAGGGTATGTTATGTTATGCTATGAAATGACTAACTGCAACTTCTTTCCTCAGTATCAACAACTGTTCAAGTTTGAGGATACAGGCTGGGGACATTAAGCTTTGGTGAAAAGGAGCTGGGAGTCTAATGGGGAGCAAACCAAGCACAAGCCCGGGGTCTGCCCTTGCAGTAAGCCATACCAGGGCTGCATAAGCAAGAGTACAGCCAGCAGATTGAGGAGAGTGATAATCCCCCAGTACTTGGTGCTTGTTAGGCCACAGCTGGAACACTGTGTCCCGGTTTGATCTCTCCACTTCCAGAGAAAGATTGAAAAACTGGAGAGAATCCAAGCAGAAGTCATGAAGACAATGTGAAGGCTGCAGAATTCGACATGAAGAAAATTTGAAGAAACTGGGTTTGCTCATCCTAGGGAAGGAAAAGGTCCAGGAGGATGTAATCACAGTCTTCCAATATCCGAAATGCAGTTACAGAGAAGATGGACGCAGGCTTTTCACAAGGATGCACAAAGTGGCCTCAAGAGAAATTCTGCTGGACATAAGAAAAAAAATGTTTCACTTAACAATTAACTACAATGCGACAATTAACTACTGGAGTAAGTTTTCCAGAGAAGTGGTAGAATTGCTGGAAAACATCAAGATTTGGCCTGACAGGACACTAGGTAACCCAATAATCAGAGGTCCTGCTTTCAGCACAAGGCTGAACCAGAGGTTCCTTCCAGATGAGATTTGGCAAACTCACTTGAGTAATATGGCAAAATGAAATTACTTCTTTCATTCACAGGTTACCTGAGCAAAGACCTTTGAAATTTCATTTGACCTTTTTTGAAGGAGAGGTGGATTTCACTTTCCAAAATCCAAAGGAATAGCTCTCCAGCATGAGGTCTGACCAGGTTCCTTTGAGTTCATTGTAGCTAGTTTATTTACCCTGGAACGGAAACACATCTCCATGCGCATTTGGCTATAAAAGAGGTTTTAATGTAATGAACACTTTTTCTATCCCAAATCAGGTTTAAAAAAACGTTACTTCAACCATTTGTTTGAAACAATAACCCAAACAAATTATCAGAAAACATTCAGCTATGTGTAAATTGAGAAGTTTGTTTTCAGCTCTGACATACTGCTCTTATTACATCTTTTCCAAGCATGTCTTTACCTTTTGCATAGAAAGGAAAACTCAATTTTGAAGCAACGATTTTCTATAAGTGATACCTGCTGCTTTGTTGTGAACCAGGAGATTTGGCAAAGCTGTCCCTCTCCTGTGAACTTTTTAGGCATCAGACAATACCATTTTCCAGTGCTGGACCAAGAGACTTTTCTGGAATATTTCCAAGCTACTGAACTATGGATACTGACTTAGAAGTGTAATCAGTAGAAGTTCAGTGTATGTTAGAAAGATACAACAGTTGTTACCATAAATGCTTGTGTGAAGCCCTAGCTGGCCAGGAGCACTGCATTCCACATTCGGGCCTTTGCTTATGAAGGAAGACTGTGCCCTTCCAAAGAATAAAAGTGTGAGTGGTGAAAGAGGCACTCTAAACACTCTGAGCTGAACACTAATGAAGTTACCTAGCCTGAGAGGAAGAGAGTGGATGCTCCATCTTCCTCTGTCAAGCAGACATTTCTATGGGCTTTTAAATTCCATACTTAATGGTGATATGCATCTTTATAGAAGTGATATTTTTCCTCCTGAGCCAAGCATACTTATCAATCCATGACTTGCATTTCAAGTACAAGAAAGCTTTAAAACAAACCAATGTGTTTTATGGAGTTTATGAATAAACAGCATCTATACTAGGCCCTTACTTATAAAGAAGTAGCTATATTAACAACAAAATCTTATTAACTTGAGTGGACTTTCATATTTATAAATTTGGTGGAATTAAGTCCTTGTGCTGTAATAACTTGTAATTTAGTTGTAATATTCATAAAGTTTTCAGATGCTGAAAACAAATCCCACTACAAAAGATTAACAGTCCAAAATTCTGAATGCCCAAACATTGTCGGAGTCCTAAATGTAGCTGCTTAAGCTGCCCTTCACCTTGTAGAAAAACTGAAGAGAAGGGAAGGGAAGGGGAGGGAAGGGGAAAGGGGAAAGGAAAGGGGAAAGGGGAAAGGAAAGGGGAAAGGGGAAAGGAAAGGGAAGGGGAAAGAGAAGGGGAGAGGAGAGGAGAGGAGAGGAGAGGAGAGGAGAGGAGAGGAGAGGAGAGGAGAGGAGAGGAGAGGAGAGGAG
>JANRGW010028962.1:40398-52279 GCA_024733675.1 Psilopsiagon aymara
GAAAGGAAAGGAAAGGAAAGGAAAGGAAAGGAAAGGAAAGGAAAGGAAAGGAAAGGAAAGGAAAGGAAAGGAAAATATCTATTGAAAATATTAAGAAATAAACTAATCTAGAAAAAAAAGAAAAAAAAAAATGCAATTTCCATAGGCATATAAGAGCACATGCATCATGGGGATTAGTGAGAAAATTGTCAGTGTACTGCCTTTGAGAGCTTTGCCAGATTCCATATCTTTAACTGTTCTATTTTATTCTAGCTGGTGTCCCCGCCTGAGTTTCTTATGCAGCTAATTCCTGGACTAAATCAAAAGAAGAAAGCTTAATTTTAATGCCCTAGAGCCTCTGCAAGTGACTTTCACACTGCAACAAACTTGGAACTATTTTAATATGGAAGAAAAGCAATTAACTTTGTCAGTATTTTTTTCACTTGCATGCTTGATATTATTTCAGCTGTGACTTTAAACCAGTTCTCTGCACCTCACTTTGCTTTCTACTTGATTTGCCAATGAAATTTGATCGCAGTCACATCACAAAGTCTTGTGGAGGAACTAACCTGAAGACAGATTTTACTCCTAGCTGAACCTATGTAAGTCTGAAGGAATGTGATAGCCAGCCACTATGATACTCACTTGGTCAAAAAAGGGTAATCTCCTCTGAGGCTGCAGACAAATTGAATAATTTTGAGAAAAACTACTTGGTTTCAACATAATATCTGTGCATTACAGCAAATTAGTGTGCTTTTGGGCTTAGCAGCTTGTCACACTTTAATCAGGTAGGCTTCAAACAGTAATAATCAGTGATGCCCTTTTACTGTTCATATGGTATGTACCCTGTATTCCAAAAGAGTCTATGGGCTCCTCCAGGACTAGCAAGTCTGTGCTGCCTGTGTTGTGACTGGGGAAGCACTCTGGGCCCCTGAGAGTACTAATGAGGAGGAAATACATTCCTGGCACATCCCAGACTTCAGAGTGTGTCTTCATCTCCGCTGCTGGTTGTCAGTGATGAACATGGCTCTGCATCACACCTCAGAAAAGCAGGGTGCCAGGACATAGCTAGAAGCCTCAAATCATTACAGTCAAAGATAATGAGACATTCTAGCTTGAGCCTCTGGCACAGCCCAGTAGAAGGGTACCTGTGGTAACATCAACTGTAGACATGAAAAAATGTCATACCCAGAGAAAATCACAATTGTGTTAACAGCAAATTTTTTTTCCCCAAGTGTTAAGTTTCCCATCTGCCTTCTGTTTTCAGGGCCTTGAAGGCATAGCAGCCTCCCTTCTTTTCAAGAGGTTCTTCCTGACTGCAGATGCTAACACTATCTTCTTTTTGTGAAGCTGGAAGCAACAGGTGCTTGGAGAAAAGTGAAATTCCCCATATGCAACTACAAATCGTGCCTCCTAAGTGCAGCCCCTGCCTCATGCTTTCATTGCCCCAGCAGTCCAATGCCACCAGCCGTTTACTGGATGGCACGTCTCTCCTACCAAAGCCCAAGGCTGAGTCAGTGACTGCCCTAGGGCTCTTTATTGTCCCTGTGCCCTTTTACCTTCGACAAGCACTCTCTCTCTCTGCTCTTGACTTGCAAAGTTCAGTTGTCCACCTCCACACTGCAGCCCTCCAGCTGCTGCATCCCTTCCACTGCTCATCCCCACTTGGCCAGCAGGCTCAGAGCCTGTTCATGAACCCTCCATGCCTTCTTGATTCGGGGTGTCTTTCCATTTGCTGAAATCTTTGGGCTGTCTTTCATGCAAATGCTGAATTGAATCCATGCCTTTCCCATGAAAATCATGGCCACATTTCCTTTCCCAGATTTTGTTGCTTGGGAGAAAGACTATTGGCTGACTGCCACAGCTCCCATTTCTTCACAACTCTCACAGCCCAGAGCAGGAGGCACACAACTGAATCCTTTACAACCCAATAGCTCTTTGAATGCATATAAAATCTCAGTCGTGAGTTCATAATAGTCCACATGCATTATTTCTCTTGGTTAAGTTTCTGTAAAGTGTGGCTGTCAGTTACATACCTGTGAATATGCTACAGTTCTCAACTGAAAAAAGAAATTGTTCACTGAGGTCTGTGCTCCAACCTGCTTCTGTAGGAAGCATTTTCCTTATTATGGGTGATTAGCTCATTTATAATTAAACTGAGCATAGGGACAGCCCTTAGTTTGGTCTATTGTCTGCCATCTTCCTCATCAAGCAGCATCAAGATGAGGGCAGGCAATAGATCTACAGACAAGGCGTTAAAGCATATCTTTATAAAGTTCAAGCACCGCAATCATGCCTTGGGAGAAGAATGGACTGTTTTAACTGAACAGGCCTCCTGGAGTCAGAGGCACGGGAGGAGACACATGACCCTGGGTGAAGATTCTTTTTATGCAGTGGGCCACAGCCTTATTTAAGCATTTGATCTCACCTAAAAGGGCTATGGAAATATCCTGACAGCTGCAAGGGTTGGAAAGGATGCCCTGAAGCTGGGCTTGCCTGTGCAGTTTCCCTTTATTTCTGTGCATCTGTCTGGAAATGCAGCAAATCCATCACTGGGTTTTGGACCACAAAAGTCAAGTGTGTATCCTCATAACCTTCACTTTTCCCTGATGATCAGAGTGATTTTAGGACAAATAGCAAGCTGTAAATGTCCATTTTCCAATTAAATAAGCCATAGAACAAGATTGCCAGAATATTCTTGCAATTACCAGCACATCCCTTAAGATTTGGGGAGCAACTGAATTCTTCCATCCTAAACAGCAGGTACCACTTCAAATGCTGGTCATGCATCAGCTGAGAGGGATGTCCTCTAGGGACCAGCATTAGGCAGTGCTTCTTGAGCATGCTGTGCAGAGATGGGGGAAGGAAAACTCCCACAAGTTTTTAACAAGAGGCAACACGGAATATGATTTGCAAAGGCTGGAAGAACACAACTTCAAAGCAAAGGCTAAGTAACCGATGCTTCCATCTAGTGGTGAAACTGTACCCAATGGCTTAGACAAATTAGGAGTCAATGCCAGCTCAGGGATACGGAGTTGGATGGACAATGCCACAGGACAGCGCCACCTCTGGAAACTTTTATAGGGCTTTACAGCCTGTGATGGACACCCACACACATTCAAAAGCTCAGGAAAAGCGAATAATCTCAGTTAAAACTACAGCATTATTAACCTTAAATAAAAAGGTACATCAAGATCAAGAGCTCTTTTAAGGCAAGGGAAACATGGAAAAGAATTCTCAAAATGCCTTAAGAAACTTTCAGTGAGATGTAGACACCCACATTATCTTGGCTTTGGATCCTAAAGCATGAAGGCCCCTTTCAAAATGCTATCCAAGGTTAGTAATTAGCAACACATTATGATTTGTGTTGCAGTTACATTGATTACCATGCAATTAATATGCTAATGTTCTCATACATGGCTGAACTTATAATTATTGGCCAGAAGAAAACCGATATTTTTTGGTTTTTAGTGTACATCTGAAAGCTTACATTAAGAGGTGAACAATTACCATATGCTCCATTTGTAACATTAATGGGAGTAACCCCACTAACAAAACACTATTTTAAATCACTTCAGGATTTCAGACTGAGGTCTGCACTGTTCTTCTTAATTTGCTTATTTTCAATTGTTATGCTTGAAAGCTGAGCAGATCAGCAAGAAGATGGTGCTGTTCTTCTCACTGGATCTTTGCTTTAAAGGCACAGCTGCTGCCTACAGGATATACCCAGAGGCAAAGTTCATTAGTGATGCTGAGACAGTACTTTGTCACAAGAATGAGCTGTAGAATTGGGACAGAACTTTAAAATATCATCTCTTGTTAGCCTGTAATTGGCACTGTTTTGTTTTGACTTCACTACCCTTTTTTACTATTTCTATCTAGATACAGTAATGCAAATAGCAAAATAAATCGAACACTGGTCTCATCTATGCACTTTCCAACAATGCATTTCAGAGCACTTCACACTGCTATAATCCTCACTTTTCAGAGTCATAACTTCAGAGCGGCACTCCTCAGCCCAGTGCTATCCATGATAGGGCTTAACATGAATCAAAGGACAGAACACTCCTTGAATAGACAGACTATTCTAGAGTCCGTGATACTGTAGGTGAAGGACAGAAAGACAGTTCTTCTGACAAGCAGTGGGACTTCAAGCAATAGATAAAGCTTGACTTGCATTTCACTGAAGGTCACAATTGAGAAGAAGCTACAGGTCTATTTGTTAAACTGAGTAGTAAGAAGTTGGAGCAACATGGATAGTACCTGGCTAGATATCAGCTGAATATCTAAACTGTTCTCTTCAAAAAGCTAACCCAGTATCGACACACCATTAATGATTTGGTACAAGATCCAAAGTGAACCCACAGAACGGCTTATGACAGGCTTGTTAATGAATGTTCCTGTGCTTATTGATAGAGATGAAATTAATCCAACACTAGGCAATCTTTGAGACAAATTCAACAAAAATAAATTCAGGTTGAATGAAATTAAGAAAAAAGCACTGCTAAAACTATTGGGGTAATGTAAATGCTGCTTAAATCCATTTCCAATCAAAACAAAGCTATCACTGTGTGCATCTTATGTGGAGGTTATGCACCTGCAAATGAAGGGAAAGCCTGTGGCAAATGAATGAGAACCCACAAACCCAGTGGGTGGCTGTCAGAAGAAGTTATGCTGCCTGAGTAAAAGAAAATGAGAGCATTGCCTGAGTCTGCAAAATGAGAGCAATGCAAACGAATGTGCAGGTAGAAAAGAAAGCAGAGACACTGCCTTGTGAAGGAGAAAGCTAAGGAAAGTGAAGTCTGCATCAGAACTAACGCCACCTTGTCAGTAAGAGACCGGGTATCACTGGTAGATTATTCATAGGACGAAGTGCCACTGCAGAGCCCAAGAAAAATCCCAGTGCACTAGTCAAACTAATGCAAAAGTCCATAAGCAGTCACAGCTCTCAAACCTTGCACAGATGTCAACCAGATATTTGTCAACAAAAGACAGAACTACTAATCATCATATTAAATGCATCCATAAGCCCACTGCATGCACAAATACATATGGACCCAGTAATCAGGTTGCATAAAACTGCCATTGCTGTACTAAAAACCTGAGAACATTAGGCTGCCAGGATGCAACATGATGCAAAACTGCATCATGCTCCAGACACCTAAGGAAAGAAGAAGTACATAATCAGAGTAAAATATTTCCATGCTGTTATTTCAGTTTAGAATACCGTTTAGATCTACTGTTGCATGCTCAGCTTACAAAAGATCTTCAGGATGGCAGTTTATCTTGTCAGCTTTTTACCTCACCTTTCAGAAGCCTTGGTAACATTAAGATCTGTTGTAGTTTGGGTTTCAATGGGATACTGGCAGCAATCCACATTCATTGAAGTGAAGTAACTAATAAAATTTCAGATGGATGCATCCAAGCAACTTGTGGCTCTGTTGTTGTGGGTAGGGCAATGAGTGGTTTATGTATGCAGCTCTTCCACCTCTACAGTAATAACCTACGCACAGATTGAAAAAGAAATGTATTCAATTGTGTTCAGCTGTGAGGCTTTCCATCAATATGTGTGTGGGAGAAAAGTGATTGTGGAATCTCATCCTACATAACCCAGGCAGGTGACATCGCAAAATCATCTGAAAAGCCCAATCTCTAAATATTTTTATTCCTATTTGAATAATGCGGCTTCTCTTTAAACACTGGGGCTCTAAGCAAATGCTAATTGTATATTAATTTATCTTATTACAATTATTTTATCACCATTAGGAAAGGTGAGTAGGTAAGCGATCCAGAAGGGGTGCTGCAATAAACATATTTTGATTCATTTCAGCACAAAATTGGCATTGCCGGTTACAGAGGATCATCAATAAATAAAGTGACCTTGAAACCACCAATTGTGTGAGGCATTGACAAGAGCGAAGACACGATGAAAATGACAGAGCATTTGAGTGTTTATTATTGCCTCCCCTGCATTCCCCTGTCAAAGGATGAAGAACAGAAAAGCATAGCATCTGTGCTAGGGAAATGTCTATGAGCATTAATTAATTATAATGCTAGTCCTCTGTGTGCTGGATGTGTTGTCACTCTCTCACAAACATTTTACTCGTTCCACTATCATCTACTCAATTATTTGAGATGCTTCTCGCCAGGTGTATATGATGCGTCCTTTCAAAAGCTTCTTTGTGATAAAATATTCTCAGTGGCTTAATGCGCATTCCCTTATGCCACGAACTATTAAAAGCGCAGTCACATCCCCACTTCAAAAACCCTTCGGTAACATTCAAGCTGAGAATGCAGCAAGAGTCTGCCACAATGACAACAAAATTTGTGAGTTATTTCAAGAGTCTGCCACAATGACAACAAAATTTGTGAGTTATTTATTGAGGCCAAACAAACCACTCAAAAGCATACCACAGACCAAGTGCGTTGAAGTCTATCCTTGCCTCATCCTCTGGCTTTAGCATGGAAAGTGCAAGATATGGGTGGGAGCACCTGGAAAGGAGCAGAGCACGGTGACTTGGAGCCTCCTCTGTAGGCATGTGACATTGGGAGAGAGCACACACTTGGCACAGGTTGGCAGGCTATGAGACAGCATCACTGACCGGCTTATAGGAGCCTGCTGAACCTGATAGATAACAGTGACCACTAAGATCATTAAGAGGGACATTGTACCGTTCTTGGGGTCCTATTTTATCCTGTGTGCCAGACAAAACTCCCTATGCTTAAAGGTCTCCTACGATCTGGATAAGATCTTTAGCTCTTGAAGAGATTTTCTTGTGCCTTTGTCCTGCTGCAGCCACGTCTTAAAGCAAGGGCTCAGCAGACACCAGAACCAATCATAAATAACCATATATATCTCAATCCACAACTACTGGTTTTGTAACTCCATCCTTGGTACTTGGATGCATGTGTTTTATTTGCAGAAATAAAAATACTCCCCATACCTAGTGTAAAAAAAACCAAACATGTTGGCACATTGGGTGCATGTTTTGTGTTTAGACACCAGGTTTTACAGCTGGCTTCCACAAAGGCAGGTGGCAATACACAGTACGGGGAAATGGAGCCCCCTTCATTTGTTTCACACTCATGCCTCATTAAAATTTTACCTTTTCCCATCCACTGCTAGAGACCAACCTGCTCCCATTGTACAGAAGGATGAGAGAACTGTAAATGAGAAACCTGGCTACAATAATCAGGAAGCCTCTTGCCAAAGGTTGCTCTATTTATTCACACTGCAATGTATATGCTTTACAGATCTGGAATATAATTAATGGGGAATATTACCTGTCCATGTTTTTAAAGCTGTTGTTTCAAGATGATGTCACATACAGGCAATAATCCCTGGCTAAATTATACTCCCAGGGCAGCAGGGAGGCAAGAAATTTAGAGCTATTTGCTGCACAAGCCCAGGTCCCATTGCTTCACTTTGCAATAGAAATGATGTACAAGTAGGCAAGCTTGTGCTCAGTCCCTTGTCTTATTTGCAGCTCTTTTGTACTCTTATTTTCATATATTATGGGGCAGTCAGACCAAAAACATGTTGTTGTTATAGCCACGTGCAATCTGTTCTTTCTGCTTTGTGAATGTTTACTTTGTAAGGCTGTTTGTCAGAAAGACAGAGGACAAATAGGTGAAGCTTATTTTATATAGCTAAAACTAAATTCGGACCTGATAGAGACACACAAAAGTGGGGCTACAATTCTTCCAGTTAGGTTTTTCATCCTGCCTGTCAGTTTGATCCCTGGCTCCACAGAAAACAATAGCAAATTCCCACTGATCCCAAGGTTAGAGAGCAGCTCTTGACTTCAAAACATCAGAGGAACAGCTCTCTGGTGAGTAGTGGCATTTCTGATTCTCAAACCCTTCCTTAGGATGGTGTACTGCAAGCGATTTGACTTTTTAAAGAGCTTGCTGGCTTGTTTGGTATTTAATAAACTTGTGCAATCACAAAGTTCCGGATGCTAAAGGAGGTAGCCCATGGATGACATACATCCCCACATATTCCCATCAGGACGCTCCATTATGACACAGGTGTATTTACAACTATTCCCATCCTGTTTGACACTCACTAGGCTTCTCTGTATGTATTCCAACAGGATTTATGTGCTTCTACATTATTTAAATCTCATTGTGCTCCTGCATCATCTCTGGAGCCAGGTACTTCAAGGCCAGGTTGGACAGAGCCTTGAATGACATGGTTTAGTGTGAGATGTCCCTGCCCATGGCAGGGGGATTGGAACTAGATGATCTTTAGGTCCTTTCCAACTGTAACTATTTTATGATTCTCTGATTCCATTTGGGCATAGTTCTTTGGTCTTACAAATGCACCTTGGTCACACATGGGTGCACGACTTCATTAATATCAAGACCTCCCATAGTCCCAGAACTTAAAGCCATCCTTTTCCCAAACTCTACTGTAGTTTTCCTTTGGTTTTATGACTTCTTCTTCTGGAACCAGGTGACAGACAGAACAAAAAGGCATTGCTGGGAATTGAGGAAATCACTCTTTCTTTCAGCAAATGCAGGAAATACATGTCTAAATGGAATAGGACAATAAACTCAAACTCACATTCACCATGCTCTTGCCTTACAAATCTGAAGCCTTTTTTATCTTTAGATCAAAGACTTGCCATGCTGTGCCGTGTTTTGCTTTGCCTTGCCTTGCTTTGCCTTGCCTTGTCCTCCCTTCCCTTCTAGCCAGTCTTTCAGCTCCCAGTTCCAGGAGTTTTTCCTCTTTCTATAAATGGTTTGTGAATGATCTCAACCCTAGTAACACTTCCCACTGACTTGACCTGTTCAGATTCTCATAACAGACTCAAATAACTGTCCTGTTATTTAAGGTATATCAGTTATTAGCCCAATAGGATTTCTGTATAATGGAGAAACACAGATGTTCAACAGTTCCCCCTTATTAGGTGTGTGTCACTGCTCCTTTACTCTTTCTCTGGTGGGCAGATGGGCCAAATGTTCCAAAGGCTGCAATTTGATATAGATATGTATTCATAGACCCTGATTAGAAACAGAATAAACTTTATATGGAGGCCCCAAACCATTGTTTGTTGCAAATTCCACAGATGTTATGATTCAAATGTTTTCATGATGCAGGGAAAAAGGGCACCTTCCCTGCAGTCAGAGGAACTCAAAGCTTTCCAATTGTGGCAACATACTCAGTCTTATTAGCAGAAAATTTAATTTACCTTAATCAGACTGAGGTGGGTAGAGCGCGAAATTAACCTGACTTTCATTTTGCACCATACGGTAAACCAACTTGGTGAAATCACTGTAGAAACTGGAGCTGTGAATGATGGATGAGATGAAAAAAAACCTCAACAAAACCAACCAGAGAATAAACAGTGTTGTGTAATCATCACTGTACTAAAAGGGACACAATATTCAATTCAGTTGTTTGGAGAAATGCTTTATTTCCCCAGCAAATCAAAGGGCACGTTGCCCTTAGCTGCATCCATATTTTGCCACTGAAGCTGAGAACAGAGATCAGACCCAAACATTTGTCTTCAGCACCCCCTCCGTGTCAAGGGCTATATATGCTCGGACAATCTTGCCAACAATTTTTCAAGCTCCTATTTTGCCAGAAAATTACAATTTAATGAAATTAGAAACATGTTAGTTTCAATGAAATTTCCACTCACATTTCAAGACTTGTTCAAAATCCAGAGGGAAAGAGAAGCATTTGCTAAAGGTAAGCCAGAAGCTACGGAGTGGACAACTGGGAAATGAGTTTCAAGTGTTTGCTCCAAGCAAGGAAGAGTAAGAACATACACCTGGAATCTTTCACATCTCAGAGAAGTACGGTGATCACTAGATCTAGGGCTGTTTTCCCTTGAACTTGTTCAAAGGGCTTCTGTTTCACTTCAATGAAGAACCAAGTCTTGACATTTTCTTTTTATTTTCTTTTTTCAAAACAGAACACTATTTTCCAGACAAGGCTAACATTAATTTCCTTTTCCAATTCTCTGCCACCTTTCCTGCGTGGCTAAGATAAATGTTTGGGAGATACAAGCTACCCTTTACACTGGAACGACAAATGCCTCCACCTGAGCCATTTCCTTATAAATAACTGGAAAAATAAAACAATGCCTCTCAAATATTTGCATACAGCTTTTTCAATAAGATTTTAATACTTTTTCCCACCCCTTGTCACAAGCAGACAGATTTCTGCCTCAGAGCAAACTGCAAATTTGAGAAGGGTACTGGCACAGCGAGAAAGCTGCAAAAAAGATTGGAAGATAAAAGGGACAGGTTTGGAGTGGGGAAGAAAAAGAGAAAATAATCCATTTCCTTCAACAAGAGCATAGAAAACTGAGAAACAGTAAAATTTGTTTCTGTGCAGCAAGATCTGGGTGAGACAGGCACTGGGCAACTTCAGCTGGGGCAAAAGTATCAGGAAAAGGGGTGTGCGCTTACAGCCAAGGTCACAGGTGCCCAAATGCCACCTACCTCCTGACAACAGCACAATTCTTTTTCTGTTTCTACCCAGTGCTACATATAGGAACAGAATGTTCCCTGCACAAAATGGTCTTAAGCTGTTTCGGGGTTTGTTTTTGTTGGGTTTTTGGGGTGGTTTTTTTGAGGAAAAAAGTAAATCTTATCACCAAGTGGGAAACATTGCTTACTGTTTACTATCTTTAAACTGCAAAATGTGGTGGAAAATAAAGACTTTAATTTGTCTTTTCGATGCCTGTTCCTTGCAGAAAAGTGACACCATTTCAAAACACAGCTTTTCCTGTATGCCTCTATTTACTTTCCCATTTATTTCATGTAACAGCTCCTCTTTAACTAATTTCAGCAACATATTTAGGATCTTCGCAGATGCAACTGCAACATATTCAAGAGCCCTGCAAAGCAGAATAATGTTGTATACATCTCCAAAAAGGTGGGGAACACAAAACCAACCAGCCTAAAAGTTGTTTTCTCAGATTAATGTCAGAACTCCTGCCTTTATTATTAAACAAACCAGGTAATGTGTAATGTTTGCACTGTAAAGTTCTGATCTGAAAATACCAAGGCAAGATAGGAACAGGTTTTGCCAACTCTTCCTGCTAACAGTGGAAGGTAAAAATCGCCATCTCACTTTGTGACACTAATTATCTAAACCCCCATACTTTAATTTTGGCTTTAACTGTCTTTAAAAAAATTGATTTCCACATTCAAAGTATCACACATAGCCTGTATGCATGCAAATAGCCATTAAACCACAACACTGTTCATATTTCTTTATTTGTCCTAAGGCATTTGGAAAGTATGCATGATGAGAACAGCTTTGCTTCACTGATCTATCTACACTCCCCTGAAGAGCATATCAAGCTGGGGGAGTTAGGCTATGTGCAGCAGAAAGCGAGGCAGCATTTCCAGTCCAGGTACAGAGTTACCCGAAAACAGTGTACTACCGATAACTAGCTCTGGAGCAATGAATAACCACCAATCCAGCTACTCTTAGGAAAGATTCCCTGCATTTTAAATCAACAAGAAAAATTATGACCCATTTTCAAAGTACAAAGCAATTCCTGTCAGAAAACTAACTTTATTCAGGGGCTCCTGATCAGCTGAGACAGTTTATGTGACTTCTGCAAAGACTCAATACTGCTTCAGGCTACTAATCTTGCCCTAAATGATGCCCTATTCAGGAGCCATTTCTCTGCTTATGAGAACATTGCTGTCCTGGGTTCAGCAGTAGCAGTCATTTTTCTCCTTCTTAGTAGGCTGATGCAGTGCTGTGTTTTTGACTTTTGGCCTGGGAACAGCACTGATAACACCAATGTTTTCAGCTGATGCTCAGTAATGTTTACTCCCACCAAGGACTTTCCGAGTCTCATGTTCTGCCAGGGAGGAGGGGAAGCCGGGAGGAAGCAGAGACAGGACACCTGACCCAAACTGACCAAAG
>JANRGW010028965.1:0-13989 GCA_024733675.1 Psilopsiagon aymara
GAATGGGTTGCCCAGGGAAGCTGTGAATGCTCCATCGCTGGTGGTGTTCAAGGCCGGGTTGGACAGAGCCTTGGGTGGCATGGTTTAAGTGGGAGGTGTCCCTGCTCATGGCAGGGGGGTTGGAACTGGATGATCATAAGATCCTTTCCAACCCTAACTATTCTGTGATTCTGTGATTCTGTAACAGTGCAAAGGGGCTGGGACATCCTATGCGAGCAGCAGCATCCTGTAAGTTCCCATATTTAACAAGTGAAAGTCAGCTTGCCCATAGGACTCTGATGTTTCCAACAGGTATCTGAAACCCCTGCTTCCTCCTCATCTGAACTAGAACCATCTCTTTTCCTCGGCACCAGAAGTCACTCAAGCATTACTGAGAGCAGTAAGTGTTGCCTGTGAGAAAACTAAATGCTGGGGGTTCAGTTCCACCAGTGGCCCCTGGATCTATAAGGTACAGATTTTACCCTAGAAACCAGCTGAAGCTGGAACACAGACCCTGAAATTCTTTGTATGAAAGATGCCACTCTACGGATGGGTGTAGAAATGAGGCAGAGAAAGGGGAATGGACATTCATGGGAGCTGGGCAAAGACTGAGAGCTAAGGAAGCAGCTCAGAGTGAGGAATTTGGCTGCTGTCTGTGTTTTGAGCCTGTGGCCTCTTGATGTGGTTGCACAGAAACTAAGAAAACATTTTCTGCACCTAGTCCCTGCTTTTGTCTTATTCACTGCTCCAAGCAGCAATGAC
This sequence comes from Psilopsiagon aymara, assembly GCA_024733675.1. NCBI lineage: Eukaryota > Metazoa > Chordata > Aves > Psittaciformes > Psittacidae > Psilopsiagon > Psilopsiagon aymara. The sequence goes on from JANRGW010028965.1 coordinate 742, forward strand.
TAAAAGCCCCAGGGAGAGCTCAAAGCCTCTGGTGCTGCACCAAAATGCGGCCGAACCACATTCCCTTGAGCTAAAAACCTGGCGCTACAGATTGTGCAGCAAGCAATGCTTTTATGGCATCTTATGTAGGGAACAGAAAGTGTATCTAGCCAAGGATGCCAAAATGTCTGGGACACAGGAGGTAGCTATGCTAAATGCCTGAGGAATACTCACCCTGCCTGGCATTGAAACCACCTTGCTCTTGGGAGAGCAGGAATTACTGTGAAACCACATCATGAAGCAGGACATGGTTAATTCCTTTAAAAGCAGGTAGAACCATGTCTCTTTTCCACTGCAGGACAAGTGACCACCTCCAGCCTCTGCTGCATCCCTCACCTGCTCTCTCCAGTACTGCTCAGCCTCAGGGTGCCCTGTGCTCCCTCAAAGAGCAGTTCAGCCTCCACACCAACTCCTTCTTGCTGCAGCCTGAGTCCCATGGCAGGAGTTGATGCCCACCAGGGTGATCCTGCCCTGGAGCAGGACACAGAGATGTTATTAGCAGCGTGTGTGGCCCATTAGAGCTGATGGACCCACACTCCCGACAGAGCTGCTGAATCAAGCATTGGCTTTTAGGGTCAGAAAGACCTCATGTGGCTCCTAATTCGGGGCTGGATTTGTGCTCAGCTGCACACTCTAATCACTAATGAAAGGTTTTGCCATCATCCTCCAGCAGCTGTTGGTGTCCTACAGGTCCATCCCCAAAGCAACACTGCACTGAGGCAGAGCTGCTGCTTGGCAAGTCCATTGGATGGGCAGAACCAACCCCCTCCCCAATACACCCAGGGGTTTCTTTCCTCCTCAACACCACACAAAGCTCTACTTTGCACCACCTCTTCTTCTCCCCTCCTTGCAGTCAGCCCCTAAAGATTGGAGGGGTTTTTTTTTGCCTTTCCTCCTCTTTTTGCTTGCTTTTCTTCCTTTCTGTTGAACAAAACCCTACGATTCCGTGCCTCCTGAGCCTCGACGCCTGGGCTCGGCGTCGGGATCAGCTGGAGCAGCTTAGGAGCCTCGTCTCCTCGGATTTAGACTGAAATTTTGATTTTCTGCCCTGCTCAGATAATGTGGAAATCCTGTTCCCCGATATTTACTGTTTATCAGCGCAGCACAGCGCGGTTCTGGGGGGGAAGGGAATCTCTCCCTCTCCCTGGGTCCCCCCTCGATCCTCTCCACCCCCCAGCCTGCATGCTAATGGAGTTGGATTTGGGAGCAAAGCCACCACAATAGCCTAATTACAGGGAGTGGAGGGAAAAGGAACTCCTTGGCAAAGAGGCTGGGATGAACTCTGATCCCCGTCCTCATCACCTGGGGCAGACAGAGCACAGGGCTGCTCCCTCATCCTAAGCCACCAACCCCTCTAAACCCACTCCTAAACCAAGCTTTGCATCACCGACAGACCCCAAGTCCCCTCCAGCTTTACAAAGCTAAGGATGGGAAAGTGCAGGAGCACATTGAGCCATGACACATCTGCCTTCCCCCAGCTCCTCACCTGAATTAAGTGGTCCAAGTGTCTCCAAGCCAGGCTTCTCTCAGCATCACAGCCTCTGAGGCCACCTCCCTGTCCCTTTTGCATTGTCCTGTTTGTGTTTGCTGACCCTCCTGACAGCCCAGCTGCAAACACAGTCCCCTTCCAAGGAGTGTATCCTGCCCCTCCATGTGACAACAAGCACATCAAGTCCTGCCTCCTCCAGTGAGGATTAGTGTCTCTGAGCCCTTGCAAACTCATTCCCGCAAGCAACCCAAAGGCAAGAAGGGGAAAGGGGGGGGACACACACTTCCCTCTGTGCCATGAACTAGGCAAGAGAAATAAAACAATAATAAGACAATCTGGGGCTCAGCAGCAGGGGAACAGCTCTAAGGACCACGTAAGTGCATAATGCCCTGCTATTAATGAAGCCTGCTGCAAGGATTGGTTATTGTCAGATAACACACGGGTCTTTCTCTTTCCTCCAGCCCCTCGTGGGGAAGGAAGGCATCTCCCTGTGATTGGGATTGAGCTGAATAATGTCCCAGCCACCTGCAACTGCACCAGGCTTTCTCTGCAACTGCATAATTTGAGGCAGCACTGGGGTAAGGCAGCAGCGTGGGGAGAGGAGGGAAAGGAAAATGGGGAAAAGGTGGGTTTTAATGCAAAAAGAGGGGGGAGAGGAATGGAAAGGGAGACAGGAAACATAAAGCTCAGGCTCGGCTGTTCTCTGTGCAGCTTGGCTGTTGGCTGGCTCCTCTGGTTTAAAGTGACTCGGCTTCTTATGGAAACGGAGAGGCGGTATTAAAAAGGGGGAAAAAAAAGAAAACCAAGACACAGAGCGCTTCCTTATCTCATGGAGACAGTTGTCAGGAATCACTTTGACTGAGTCGTTTTGTCTCCATGCTTTTTTTCGCTGTCAAGCAGGCCTCAGGACATGGATCAAAGGAGAGGCGCCGAGCGCTCGCTGCAACTTCTGATCCCTTCTCGGTACAGACGCGCGAGTGGCAGACAGCTCTCCTCCACATCAAATGGAAGGAGAGAGGAGAGGGAGAAAGAAGGGAAGGGAGAGGGAGAAGCAAAGCTGGGAGGGACATATAGAGAGAGGAGCTCTCACTGCTGCTCCACATCTCATGGGAAAGACAGACACCAGCAGCTTTTACTCTCCCTCTTCCCCAGTCCCCATCAGGAGCATCCCCGCAAAGGGAGGTGTGGGGCACGCAGCAGTGCAGGTATCTCCCCCAGCCTTGCAGGTGAGCTCCCCACAGGGCCTGCCTCTACCCAGGCTTGGTTGCACACCTCAGTGGGTCCCAGACCAAGCAAGGCACTGAAGCAAGAGTCATGGTGAGAGCTCCCACTGTGTGGGCTGCTCTGACATCCCTGTTTCAGCTCTGCGTTGGCTTCCTGGGTGAATTTCACCCCAAACCCCTCCATGTCAGTCTTACCTCTTCCCCTTCAACCTCTCATAGCAGCCCTTGTGATTTTCCTGTAAGTGCTTGGCAAGGCGCTCCCCACCCTTTCCCCTATGTGGCTCACGACTCCCTTTCAGGTACTTATTCCCTGAAATAAGATCCCCCTCATCTCCAAACTGGATAGGCTTAAGGGCTGACTCCAGCTTACTGCGGCGAGCTAAGACCCTCTGCACCTTTGATCAATTTACTGTTCACCCAGCCCAGACCCTGCCAGGATTTCTGATCTTCAGCCCTTGCTGTAAATTGATCTCGTGCACGCCTGTTTGATGGAGGCAGACTCCAGCACCCTGCAGCAGGAGGAACCTCACTGTGTGAGATGGAACCCCCCACTCGGCACACACCCCACAACCTGATCACCCCCCATTATTCATCTGTTGCACACACAGCTCTATCTCCTATTCTTTGCACTTTCCACTTTCCCCATACACTACAGAGGCCCCTGCGCAGCTCTGTAACCTCAGTCTGCTAAAGCACCTACAGCAAAGTCATGTACTGCTCCCCCTCTCACACCTAGACAGCCGGCAAGATGATTGCTCTGCAAGCTGACGCAACACCCCAACACCCATCTCACACATCTCTTTCGGGTATGTCTACCCCATAAGCCTCCTGGTGCTTCAGGACCTAAAAGACCTTGCGGGCAGCCCTCCAGGATGCTCCACAGTCCCCAAAGTCCCCCCTGTCCTCTCAGCCTCCAAAGTCCTACTTGAATTCTTTGCCCCAAGATGCTGCAGTCCATCTGCCAGTAATCACAGTGACTGGGTGGCTTTGGGATGGGAGCAATGTGGGTTTCCTGCATTGTTAGCACCCAGAAATGGTAAAGCAAACAGAAAATAAACCATACTAAACAATGACGCCTTTCAAAATTGTATCTGTCAGCTCTGAAGGCCACAGCATATCCCCCTGGCATGGCACTAACATACAATCCTGCATCCATCTTCAGTGCATAGTGTTTCCCATGCTGAGACAGGTTTGAGGCTCACAAGGAGACCAGTGGACCTGTGTACACCTGCCATACATGGTCCCACCTCCTGTCCCAGCATAGTTCTGTTGCACCCACTGAAGTGAACCCACATTTCACAACCCCTCTTTGTGGAACAAAAGAGGGGGGCAGGCCTGGGTTAGTGCCTGATCCACTGCCAAGTATGTTGCTGTAGATTTTTCCTATCAGAGATGGCTTTTCCCAGCCAGGGCACAGCTGGACCACAGCTGTTCCACCCTTGCTGGATGTTAATAGGCACACACAACACATGGGCACACGCACTGGTGTGCACACACAGAATGTGCATGCAGGACACTGATGCCCTTGTGCACACAGGTGTGCGAGAGCACGCGTGCATGCCCCTACCTCTGAGTCCTAATTATTCCTTTCATTGCATTCCTCCCTTTTAAGCTTCCCCTCTATCTCACATCCCCCATTCCAGGGCTTTCCCTGCTGTGGTCCCCTGATTCCTTTCACAGCTCAGCACCAGCTCCCTGGGTTATTGCAGTTCCTCAAGCCAGACAGTGGAACACTGAATGCCAGCAGTGGCTCAGCAGTGCCCATCACTGGCCTGGCTCTGGCTCTCCTCTGCTCTATCTGCCCTGCCTGCCTTGTCTCGAGTTCCCTCCTTAATCATAAAGCGTTTGAAATCCTGCATTTGAATCCTCCAAATCTCCCGGCCAAGTCCTTTCCCGTCCTGGTGTAGAAAAGAGACAGGACCCAGGGGAGAGACGGTTTAGCAGAGCTGAAAGCTGCACCAGTCCTGTCTGGCTTTCCATAGGAAAGACATTCCCTGCCATGCCTGTTCCATCCACCCTCGTTTGGCTGTGCTCCCATCACTCTGTGAACAAGTAGTGGGGTCTGGGAAGGGACATTTGAAGCTTTATGGGTACAGATTTCTATGTCTTAGCCCTGGATGTCTAAAATACCTGCTCCCTGCCCTGATGTCTGAGGGCTTATCAGGCACTCCCACACCTCCCTGCATTTCTTCTTCCTGCTGTCATTGGTTTTGTCATTCTCCTTAGCTTTTTGCCTCTACTTCTTCTCCTATTTTCTCTTTATCTCCTTTTCTCCCAGTACTTCTGATAGCCGAGTTTACAAACAGCACAGTGCCATAGGGGCTGATCCTGGACCCACTGAAGGTGATGACAAAGTTCCTATTGAATTCAAGGCTCAGGAACCAACTCTTTGCTCTGAAATCCTTCAGTGTTTCTAATATTTTAATACACACATAGAAGAATGTGTGGAGTGGAAATCATGTGGGAATCAACACAATCAGTGCCACCCAGAGCGTAAGAGTTTTGCTTAAAGCAATAAGATGCTGCCTTGTTGGCTTCTAATCAGCCTTCAGTGGGACCAGGGCATTCAAATCAATCAAGGAAACTCATGAAACCTCAAGAATGACATCAAGTGAGGTGGCCCCTTAGATATGAATGTCCCCCTTCCCACCCTACAGAACAGAAACAATCATTAGGAATCAGGCAAATAAATACGTATCCCTTTTCACACGAGAAAAATGCGCTGTTCTCCCCTCTTCCCCGTGCTGGGAGCAGAGGCGTGTAACTGACAAGAGCAGATGGGCTTTGTTTGGTTAAATAGGGGAAAAAAAAGGAAGAAATTCAGTGGAAAAAACTACCAGCTTTCCTGGGACACCCATAGGTTAAAAGTTGAGAGACACGGAGCTGCATTTGACACCGAGCTAAGGGAAAACGCCAACGCAGCCACAGCAGAGCCAGTTGCTCCCAGAGAGAAACCTGGAGCTCCCATGCCCCCCTTCCATTCCCCTGGCAAAGAAAGGGCATGGATTTTAGCATGTGTTTACCTCCTTCTCCTAAAATCCTGCCTGGAATCTGCCGCAAGGTCATGGGGAGGCCGAAAAGGACCAGGGATAAATGTGACTTGGAGAAGGGACATCAGTGCTTTCTGAAGGGCAGACATTTCAGCTGAGGAAATCGTGGTCCTCTAGAGAGATGGGGCTGCAGGGGGAATGTGGAGGAGGCAGCAATGGGGGAAGAGGGCAGAGATCACATGTTAAAAACTGGAGTGGAAAAGGAGGGTAGGAGAAAGGGGAAGGACTGATGGAAAAGGGAGGAAGAAGAACCCAGGAGACAAGGTTAAAGAAAACCCCTCGTGTGAGGTGGCACCCGAGAGCGTCAGAGGTTAAAGAACATTAGAAGAACATGTTCCTACACAAAGATAAGCTGGAAAATGAATCCTTATCCATCCAAACCCAACCCTTTTGAATCCGAGCGAGAGAAGGGTCTCCTTTCAGGGAAACAGGGAATCCTTAATGCGTCCTCCCTCAGCAACTGTAATGCCAGGATGTTCCCAATCTGCTTTGAGGGATGGAAAGATTAAGAATAATAAAAAAATTGCAATAAAATATGTGTGAACGAGGGGGTAATTGTGGACAAATGCAGCATTCAAATTCATTTTTCAGCTCTTTTACACACCATTTCAATCTTATTTTCTGCTTGTTAATGAGATCTTGTTGGTTGGGGTGGGCACGGCTGCCCAGTATCGCTTGGGTAATTGCACATAATTTTCTCTCTACTAGTGATTTGCATCAGATTCCTTTTTTTTTCCCCCCTAATTCTTTGCTATTTAAACCCCCTCCTCCTTTTCTCCCTCCTTTCCCCCCACCCCCAAAATCTCATCCTCTCTCTCCTCCCCCTTTCTTCCCCTCCCCTTCTCCTGGCCCAGCAAGACTCATTTTGAATGCTTATTATAGGCACAGTGTCTCCAACGAGAAAAAAAGAAGGGAAGAAAAGGAAGCAGACAGAAGAGATCCACGTCACTGACGGAGGAAGCGCTGTCTCGCTGGAGCCAGGCACCAGGATGCTGCTCCCCTTGTGCCAGCTAACATCGTGTCCTTCCCAAGTGCCAGCTTTCCCCCCAGAACCAGGGCTCAGCTGGCTCTTCTCCTGCTTCTGCCAGAATCAGTGTGCTCCTGACAGGGACTCAGATGATTCCTAGTCCCAGCCCAATCAGGCTGAGGAAAACATCAGGCTGGACAGTGGAGGGATGATGTCAGGAGAAGCAAAACTGTGCTGCAGCTATGCAGAGTATGAAGGTCCCTGAGTTTAGAGTGGGAATTTGTGGGCAGAGCCTGGCCTGTGCTTCAAGTGTTGCTCCAGGAACATGATCCAGAAATGATGATAAACCCAGAAACTGTTTAAAATCTGACCTCAGATACTGCCATTACACTGGGAATGAACTTGCTCCCAGAGCAAAAAAAGCCACCAAAAAGCCCTAAAAAAGTTAAAGCAACAAATATGAGACGGTGAACAAGTTTCTCTTGGCTTTTCCTATTCCTGGAATTGTCTTAATCTCTGGGTGATCCTGTGGGTTTGTTAAGAGATTCAGAAGTCTCAGAAATAACATGTTCTGAAAGTATACGAAACTTCTGACTCTTAACTATACCTCAATGTGTTCTCCAGCCACACAGGGGCCATCTGCAACAAAATAAGGATCATAGAATCATAGAATAGTTAGGGTTGGAAAGGACCTTAAGATCATCCAATTCCAACCCCCCTGCCATGGGCAGAGACACCCCACACTAAACCATGTCACCCAAGGCTCTGTCCAACCCGGCCTTGAACACTGCCAGGGATGGAGCATTCACAACTTCCCTGGGCACCCTATTCCAGTGCCTCAGCACCCTCACAGTAAAGAACTTCTTCCTTATCTCCAATCTAAACTTCCCCTGTTTAAGTTTGAACCCATTACCCCGTGTCCTATCACTGCAGCCCCTAATGAATAGTCCCTCCCCAGCATCTCTACAGGCTCCCTTCAGATACTGGAAGGCTGCTCTGAGGTCTCCACGGAGCCTTCTCTTCTCCAGGCTGAACAGCCCCAAGGACCTTTTCTTTTGAATGACCCCCTGCAAGACCCCAACACGATGCAGTGAATGGTCAGGTATGTTTAAGATACAAAAACAGTGGACAACATCCTAAGAACATGGAGTCATTTTAAAAGGCAGAAGAGATGTGCTTAAAGAGGAAAGCAGAATGCATTATGGCCCTATTTCTTTCTTGTTTGGAAAGCATCCAAGGAATCTCCCATCATTATAATGGCAGAGAAGAAGTCATACATAGCCCTCACTTACTGCTTAATTTCCTCTCACCTCATCCCACACTGTAGCATCTATATTCCTTGAAGGAATGTCAGATGCTGATCAAGATGTCACTGGGCTTGATACTGAGTTTGCCATTACACTGAGCTATTTGTCACCAGCCTTATCCCAGCCATGGTGAAGGATGACACTCAGCTAGCACAGGTCTGAACTTCAAAAATGGATGCAGACTTTGTTCTCACTGCTAGCGGGAAGGATAACCTGGCTAAGGACATCCTGGTGCCTGGCCTTGTTCCAGTCGAGGTTGATAGGTATTCTCAGAGAAATGGAAGATTGATTCCTCTGTAGGATGAAAATGAGTTGAAAACATTTCCGATGGATTTATGAAATCCCACTCTCTTGGGTTATAACCCACCCTTGTGAGAAATGAGACAGAAGCTCCAGGGCCAGAAATCACACTGTATGACGGTGAACTGGTTACTCACTCTTCAGATTTAACTTCACTTTGGGTCTCTATATCCTTGCTAAGTCTTGGCACATGTATTAACACCAGTCTGGAGGCAGTTACAAGCCACTGAGTCAGCCCAGCTGAATCTGTGACAGCTGCTGCTAACCCACACAGCCTTGGGGAGCGACAGGGACCTGGCTGCTGCATGTTCTGATACCAGCCCACTTGCTGATGATCTGTGACTGCTGCAGCCACCCAGAGCATCCTGACAGATGCAAGGTGACTCATCTGGCTGCAGCTGGCCAGCCTGGGAAGCTGGCTGCCTCCAACAGGCAACGCTTAGAGCAAGATCTCTATCTTTGTAAGATCTTTGTAAGCCTGTCCCAGCACAAAACCAGCACAAATCGCTGCTTGGGTCACCCTGAGGGCTCTCACTGAGGTCTACGAAGGCGTAGACATGAGAGATCATGCTTGGTAGTGGTTAAAATACATGCAACTATCCTTTGCACAGACAAGTTGGTGTTCTCATGTGAAGCATCACAAAAACCATCATCATGGGATGAAGCAGCTGAAGGCAAAAGTTCCCAGTTGCCCTCTCTCTCCTTCACAGTCTCAGGTCTGGAACAGAGGCAGAATGGCCTCTGCACTAGGGAAACTGCATGGGAATTGCTTTGGGGACCCAGCAGCAGAGCTGGACCAGCACAAGGCTTTGTGTGCTCCAGGCTGGAACCCAAGCAAGAAATGTGGCCCTTTCCCACGCGAAGGCTGGGCACAACTTGCAAGAATCTGTCAGGAGGGGGGGCACTGAAGTGTGTGTGTGCGTGGGGGGACAGAGCCCGCAGTGGCCAAACGTAATCCCCTTCTCTCTGTTGTGAGAATGGAAATACCACGCTTCTCCTCTAGAATTTCAGCTGCCAACACCGAGCCCGTCTGGTGGATTCTGGCTGGGACACCCAATCCGCGGTAACTGGATAGCGAGCAGCAGCAAATGCTGGGAGCTCTGGGGCAGGCTGGCCCCCACCTCCTTGTCTAAACTGCAAAGAAATGTCCCTCCTGCTGCTGCTGAGGGCTGAAAGCAGAGACCTGTCTGTTTGCAGCTCAGACAAATGGCCATCATTTTAAGTTGCCAATTGTTTCCTAGCTCCTGAACTCCCTCCTTCCCTGTAGTTAACATTCACCCCTGCAGAGAGCAGCCAGGTGCCACCAATAGCTGCACAGGAGGATGAGGATGAGGCACAATAAGGGTTACCTGTAAAGCTGTGGGATAGCTGAATTATGCATAGAGTAGCCTGCTCCAGTGGAAGGTGCCCCTGCCCATGGCAGGAGTTGGAACTGGATGAGCTTTAAGGTCCCTTTCAAACCCAAACCAGTCCGGGATTCTATGATAAATCACACAGAGCATCCCCTCTTGAGACCTCATTAAGCTTTTACCCACCCTACTCCATAAAAGAGGACATTTCTATGAGTTCTCATTCATGCTGTTTGGAGTATTTCTTGCATCCTTCCACTAGGAACAGCAGAGGACTTAGGCAGGAAGGGAGCAGATAAGTAAATATCAAGCAGTCATAAAATAACCTGGGTTAGCCTTTCTATACACAAAAGAAATGGAAGAATTCATATGCTGATGTCTTGGCCCTCACATGATTAAATGCATTAGGAAAATGGGAATCTCCTCTTCTTGGGGGTCCAAAGCTTTCTTTTCTTCAGGACTGCCAGATAATGTATCCTCTCTTTCCCATACCAAGGGCTTATTGGCTCAGGACTCATCTTCCCCTAACCTGAGCCTGGGGCAGGGTAATTTGGGATAGGGATAAGCATAGATATAGCATTGGTTTGGTCATTTCAATGAGCCTCTGATTTAGTGAGAAGGAGACTAGTAAGAAGATGATGAAGCTACAAAAACGGAAATTGCATGATGGACCTGTGTATGTCTAATGCTTGTGCAGCTTATCACGTGGATCTCATCCTTACTCTGTGGCACTAAACTGCACTTGCGATAATCTGAATTAATCACACGCCCTGGACCATCTAACCCGCAGCCTGCTTTTGAATTCCATACTGTCTGCTCCTCTCCTCAACCCACTGCTATTAGAAAGCCCCTGTTAGAAAGATGTCCCCCTATTTCCCACACAAATGACACTGGCTGAGGCAACATTCAGCCTCATACCAGTCACCTTTTTACACTGTCCATCTCATGAGCATTCAAAGCTAAAAGTAGGGGGTTTATACCACTTCAGAGAAGCTGCAAATTTCCCTCTTTCCATTGACACTCAACATCTGTTTTGACACTTGAGAGATTACACGTTATAGGACCTTAAAATCTATCTACCTCTCTGATGTCCCCATTTATTGGACTCCTCTCTCAGCAGTTGTAGGCTTTTCATTTCAGATGCCTACCTAATTTATCCTTGTAGTTTCATATTATTTTGCCCTTCCTGTCTTAACCAGTGTTACTGGCCACTCTGAAACAGCTCCTATAGTGCACTTCAAGTGTCTCTGTATTTCACAAGTGACTGAGGGCAAAAGTGAAATATATTTGGTACCTCTCCAAGGATGGCAGGCACCACATGAATGCAAGTCCTGGCTGCTCATTTTCAGGATACAGATTACAGCAAGTAAACCAAACAGAAGAGTAAAGGCTCTATCTAATGAGGTGACAGAAAACTGCTATATCCTGAGACCTCCACTGACTTCAGTGCAGCTCACCAGCTGAGAATGGAAGTCTACTCCTATAGCACACACATAGGACAAGCCCTGCTTTCTCTAGACCAGCTGATGATGGAGACTTTAACCTCTCCACACTGCTGAGGTTTGCTTCTCTGTCACACCAGCTCTGAAAAGCCACAGAGATACCTGGCAGAAGTTGGATCAAACCTGCGACTGGGCACTTCAAGAGGTGGCTGCACTGAGGCTTGGAGCACAGAGCACAGAATCAGCTCATGGGTGCTCCATTCTGAGCTCAGGCAGAGGTTTTAAAATCAAGGATGTGTTCATTTTTGCTCCTTTAAAGCTTACCTACACCTCTTACTGTGACCTTGTGGAAAGCAGAACTGTTTGCATGGCAGTTAGTTTCTCAAGGCTAAATCCCAGATCTACATCCATGTGTTTTGAGGAAGTTTGGATCTATAGAGCTGTCATGTTCCAACCAGGCTTGGATAAGCTGGCTTCATCTAATCTCTAAATCAGTCACCCACAAATCATGGACTACTAAAGAGAGCCGGAGGAAAGTAACTAAGAGCAGCAAGGTTAAAACCCCACCATGGAATGGCCCACACCTGCACTGGAATTTTTCTGGGACATCAATGCTCGTGGTCCCGGTGTTTGTGATTCCAGTGTGCTAACTTGAATTTGGGAGCTAACAGGATACAACTGCTCTGGCAGTGCAGGGCTAAGCTCAGGACAGACACTGCAACAAACCCCTTGCTTTAATCAGGCTGCCTCCATGAGTTCGTGACAATAACACCCTTGTTAATCATAATACACTGTGATAGCCTGAAGCCTGCCCTGCTCTCAGAGGATCTGAACCAGCCAAATACTGTCAGCCAAAGAAAGAGAGTGGAAACGGGTCACATACCTGTGGAGAGAGGCCATTGCTAACAGGATTCATGTGGTTGGCAGGGGCTGCAGCATTCATGAAGCTGTCCGAGTAGCTGGAGAAGCTGTGTCGGGCCCCATAGGCAGAGCCAGTGTCGGCAGCAGCGGCAGCTGCAGCAAGTCCTCCCTGGTGCATGGTGGATGGTGGCAGGGGCTGGGGTCTATGTACTGTGCTTCCCCCATCTGCAAAGAGGAGGGGAGAATAAGCTGTAAATTCTTTTAAAATGACCAAAGCCAACTGGAATCAGCAACACTCCTTCCACTGGATCCCAATATGGAGATTTACCCAGAACGCAGGATTGTGTATATGATACTTTCTGGTGATGTGCTCATCATTTCAAAGCGGAGCAAAACAACTACAGTCATGAGACACATTGATACAGCAAAAAGGACCATGAGGTAGAGGAGAAAACTGTTGACTTGAGGAAAAACCCGGTCACCCCAACTTGAGGAAAACCCCAGTCATCCCAACTCCAGGAAAACCACCTGTGTATGTACTACAAGAGCCTCAATGCAATGTCACGAATAAGGGAAGGGATGATGTGATGATCTAGGGCTAGAGAAGAGGAGCAATGCAGGCAAATGGGTGCTCACCTTGGGAAATGGTGGTTGTTGGATAGGTGGAGTCTGGCAGCTGGTACGGAGGGAGGGTCGGCATTCCTGTCGGTGGGAATCCCCCCGGAAGCAGGTGGTTGAAAGCTGCAAGTTGGTTCGCTCCCGCCTGCTTGCGCCATCTCGCTCTTCGGTTGCTGAACCACACCTGATGGGAAGAGGAAAGGCCACGTGTGACTCGCTCTGAGCTGCTGTCCTACCTCATCGGGGCTGCTGATGGAAACACAGCCTGAGTTACAGCACAGGCCAAAGCCAGCTTCAAGTTCCTGCCTGACAAAGACGTTGTAAGGACTCATCTCTGATCCTCAGCTTCCTTCCTCCCAGATGATGGCTGAGAACACTGGGGCTGTTCAGCCTGGAGAAGGGAAGCTGCGTGGAGACCTCAGAGCAGCTTTCAGTGCCTGAAGGGGACTGCAAGGATGCTGGAGAGGGGCTCTTCATCAGGAACTGCAGTGACAGGACAAGGGGTGATGGGTTCAGACTGAAACAGGGGAAGGGCAGGTTGAAGATCAGGAAGTTCTCTACTGTGTGGCTGCTGAGGCGCTGGCACAGGGTGCCCAGAGAAGC
>JANRGW010028966.1:0-46742 GCA_024733675.1 Psilopsiagon aymara
CGTCTAGTTTTTTTGCAAGGTTTTTTGAAAAAAAAAAAAAAAAAAAAAAAAGAGAAAAATTGATAAGCATTACCAACAGTGCTCTATTTCATAAAGGACTTGAGCTTTTGTTGCTTCTTCTGATAACTCTGAACTACTGCAGAAATAAATTAGTAGTAGTGACTTGATTAGCTAGGTGCCAGTAGCTAAGAACTTACCATGTATTAAAATTCAGCTTGTCACAGTTTGATACTTGCATTATTTGTAATTGGGCAATATTGAGATTGAGACATCTATTATTTGTTTAAAAAAAACTGAAGGCTGAAATGTATACATATCTGCTTTGCTTATGAATTATCATGGGTAACTCAGTGGCTCAGATTGTGCTGTGCGCTGGAACTCGGGCACAGAGACTTAGTGAAGCACAGGTGGAGCTGAAGGGTAGAATGGAAGGCAGGAACAACTCTACCTAAGCCGTGCTTTGGAGGTTTAGTGTACCAAGATACCACACCATAGAAAAGTTTGTACATGCCTGCTGGTTAGCAATTTAGCTGTAAGAGCACATGCAAAAAAAGAAGACTATCAGGAAGTTCCACTTTCACTAAATCAATTTTCTGGAGGCTAGAGGTTATTTTGTTTCTCACTCTGATGATACATTGTGCTTAAGGGGATTGAAGGGCTTTGGTTGAGGTTTTGCAGGGATGAATAGACAGAAAACACTTTTTCTCACCCTTCTAAGTATTTGTCACATACACTGACACTAATTTGAACCTTAGCTTGAAAGGCCAGGTATTAGGAAAGGTAGAAGGTAATATATGACTTAAGAAGCGTCATTTAATTTGAATTATTAATGGAATTGCTACATAGTAATCATATGACAGTTAAATATTATTAGGAGCTTGCCAGTTATTACTGGAACTTTTGCACAGTCTTTAATGGGAAAAGAACTAAATGTACTATTTTCATAAGAAAGTGTATTGTTATCAATTCTCTTCTAGGTCTAAGTAGAAATTTCTCCATTTGAGCAATAATTAGGGGGTACATGGATTAGTGAATCATATGAGATGACTGAAGCTGCAATATTGAAGTAGTTCTTGAAAAAGAACAAATCTTAGTATTCACTGAGACTATATGAAGCAAAATTTGGGCTCCATTTTTTCTTTATTTAATAAAAGTCAGGAGCAAAAGTGCTTGATCATTTTTGTTCAGGAAGGTTTTAATCTACTCTTTAAAGGATGTCAGTGGTAATTTGCCTTAAATTATGGATATCAATGACATAATTCTTTTGGGGGTTTTCTTTATTTTTAATGTATAAATGTAAGGAATTCCTTACAGGCTTCAGATAGGATGGTCAAGCACCAAGCAAGGTAGCTAGGTTGCCTCTAATGCCCTGCAGGCAATCAACTTCATGCCTGAACTGCAGCAAGTGTCTAACATTTTCTTTACACAACCACCACTGTCTTCAGTAAGGTTGTTTTTTGATTTTTGCTGTTAAATTGTCCTTCATACACAAGCTTTTTTTTACATAGCACAGGAGTTCCACTATTATCACAATCAGTAGTGTATTATTACCGAGAAGGGTCAACATTTTTCTGACAGACTTTGCTCTCCATTCATATGGAAATGGAATTATAGAAACAGCAGCTGTAATCGAGGACGATAACATCTATGCAATACCCATTCAAATCATAATTACTTATACAATGCAAACCTGCTTACAGGTATTGTGAGAAACTGTGCTGCTCTATTTCATGATTTATTCTGTATGGTCTGCCTTGCTCTGTGAAGTTAATAATTTCCCCTAAAAGCAGGTGTGATTATGCTGGCTGATTAGAATTCATTTCTCATTGTCACATCCTGAGAGAAATTTTTTTACACTCTCTTTCTTCCCAACTTGTGATTACTTGATGTAGAAATGCTGGCAACACTCTTTCAGCATCATCTCCCTGACTCACATTTTTAAATGAATGTATGTCCGTAATGTATATTTAAACATATCTCCTCAGATTTTTTTGTGATGTTGTATTTACAGTTGACAGTTCTAGGTAGAGGCTGATGCAGAACATTCAAAGAAGTTAATAAAAAGAAAAAGGAGAAACAAACTAGCTAGTGGTTTGATCTCTAGCTGTGTGAGATGCATGAGCTCTGTGGAGGAGGATCCTTACTGAAGTTGCACCTCATTGTAATTTGTCACCTTCTGTGAGTGTGAAGGGCACACTGGTGGTTGCTAGCATCTCTTATATTCTTTCATCAATAAATCTTTAAATAATTCTCCCTTAATTATAAAACTGCAGATCACTGTATTTCTAACAATAGCTTGCAAAGTATGCCTTTTTTCTTCTGATTAAATTTTAATCTATGCAGTACATACAGAAAGACCATTTCCCCTTACAGGTAAACAAATACGTTACTTTAGAGAGATCCTAAACCCTCAGTGCAGGAGTCAGATTTGGAAGCAGATTTATAGCATAATAAGTATTGATATTATTTGCATTATAGCATCTTTTACCCATAGTGTCCTACAAAATAAAGTGTTCACTTGATAACAATAAAACTTCCAACAGATTAATTGCTATAAGCCTTTGGAAGATAAAGAACATACAAATGATGGCAGATGACACTTTATCCCTCTCTTTAATTTGTTTTGGGCATTGATTTAATGTTCCTAATCAGTGGAACTGCTGTTGAGAGTTGAATGCGCTGTGGACAGGTGCTGCAGAAGAGTGATTTAACTGAATTCTATTGTGCAGGAACCCAAATAGTCTGGTGAGAAGCTTTTACAAGAATAATTGAAAGCTTGCAACAGATCACTTTATAATGTGATTTTGAAGTTAATTCACCTCAGTGTTGGGTTGACCCTGAGCCCCACTCCCTGTTTTCCGGATGTAGTTCATGTTACATTTAAACTTGTATCTCTTCAAGTAAAATAGCTGTGCTGCTGTAAACGTCACTGTGAACTATGCAGTTTTACACATGGAAGCACTGGTAGAGTGTATGCAATAGCTTTACAATTGAATAGGAATTCTCAATTTTATGACTAGCTAACAAGATCGAAGAAAATGAATGTATTTGCACACCACAGACATTCATTTTGAAATCATTTTGATCTGCTCTGAGTGTTTATTTTTCATGAATGGAGGATGCCCTTTACATGCTCCTCATCAAAATGATGAAACCACTGGAGTCAAGGATGACAAAAGCAAGTGGAGGTGTACAAGTGAAGCTTTAAGAGTGTGATGGCAAAGGCCAGGCTGTGTATGATATGAACTTGCCTTTTGCATGATTCACAGTACCACTCAGCGCATGAGGCAGCCTGTTGTTTCTCCTACTGACTTCATGACAAGGCATGGTCTTGTTCACTGACTGTAGCTTCCAAGCCATCTTGTGAAGTTATAGATAAAAATTCTCCCTTTTTTGAACAGCCTGAACCCTGTAGCTCTTTGTAAATGTGATAATTATGATTAGAGGGAGGACACTGAAATATCAGAACTCTACTGGCTACAGGCTTCTGCCCTGGCCTTCAGAATGAGCGTGTCCCCAGCAGGCCTAGCTCTATGCATGTGCACTAGTGGCTGCTCTAGCCTGTCTTGTCCTACGTCTCATGTCCCTGAAATGCTCTATGGCTGAAAACCCAATCACACTCTTGATTTCAAATATGTATGAACACATACAGTTTAAACAGGAGCTATTTCTGAAGCCCAGGCACTCAAAGCTACAGAGTTAACATGGAACTTTCCTAACGGATTTAAACTGTCTAGTAAGGCAGTTACTGCTGAGGGATTCTACTAAGTCAAATCTTACTAGAGCCTTGAAAGTACAGATTTTGGCTTCTACTTAACTTTTGAGTTTGTTTGGGTTTATTTAACTTATCAGTTTGGAAATGCATAAAATCTGTAGTGAAAAAATTTAGACAAGTTAATGAGTGAATAAGATGGGCATGTTTCCAAAACAACCCAGGTCACTTGGCAAAGTAAGTGAAAACAGTTTTTTTGTCGCTTCTGGCCAAAAACATTTCAATATGTTTCAGTATGAGAGACTTCCAGCTTAGAAAAGTGGCTCTGAATGTCTTGAAGATCATGCTACAAAATCAGTGCTCTGTGTGCTTCCACTGCAATGCTGTGTGCAGCAGAGGAACAATGGCCAGGGGATTGATGCTGTAATGATGTAAGGTCTGTCAGACAACATTGAAATACAAAACTGAAGATAACATAACTACTTCACACCTGATTTTTCTAGTAGAATCTTTTGTTCTGAGCTCAATGTTTATTTCTGCTGGTGTGCAGGTGGGTTGCTCTTTCTGAAAGATTCACAGCATCCATGCACTAAGCAGAGAGCTGTCTAACGTAGTTCACTAGGAAATCATGAAGATGAAGCAGGATTTATGTCTTTCTTTTTCCCTGCTGCTAAGGTCTAAGTTTAATCTTGGTGTATATATTTTGTAGAAGGTGGAAATGTGGGTTTGAAATCATTTAGGCAGACAAAGGGAATCTGCATCTGCTGTTTCTTGGGTGCATGTTCAGACAAATGTAGGGGAAAGAGTAGCACTGCTGCTTCCTCCTTTCTCTACTCCCCCTGTTACTTCAAAAGAATGACAGCTGCCACTGCATTCTCTCTGGGATTTATCCTGTGCTTTTTTGGTAAGGAATGATTTACGAATCCTTCCAAAGCAAGGCCCACTGGCAATCTAGGTGAAAGAATGCCTTGCTTTTGTGTCCAGATCAGGCTTATGAGTTAGATACAAATCAAATTGCTTAATTTTAGAAATACACAGAGGTACACTCTGGGCATCACTGAAAAGGAAATAGTTAAGGTTTCTGTGGAGTAAGTGATTACAAAGAAACAAAGTACAGTGGCTGTACACTAAAGCTGTGTAAGATTAGTAAGAAACAAGATGTTGGCTGGTTTGGGTTTTTTTTGGCTGTTTTTGTTTTGGGATTTTTTAGCTAAGATTGAAGTGGTTTAGGAATTTTGAAAATCCAAATTTAGACAGAAGTTAATTGAAAGAATCCTATGGTCTGTCACTCTGATGTTATCACATCATTTCTGGATTTTGTCATTGTTGAATATGTAACTGCATTCACTTGGATGCTTGAAGAAATGTATTTTAAGGTCCCAGCTTTTAAAGTACATAAGTACATAAATTGAGAGGGACCTCAGTGGCAGGGATTAAGTTACTTAGCTGTATGTATTTTTAACAATTAATTCTGTTGAGATGAAATTTGGTGCGTGATTGGCTGTCACCAATCACCTCCTTATTTTCTACGTGAGTTAGCACAGTTTCCAGGAAAACGTGCTTCATGATCTTGCTGGGAATGGGGTGACTGACTTAGGCTTAAGAGTATGCGAAAAGTATAAGGTCAGTTTTGCTATTTCGGTACAATCAAGCAGTTTTGTCTCTGAACATTTTAGAATTTGCAAAACAATTTACAAGTTAGAGCCTGCCTAGCTGGATTGCATTACTGGGCATCCACTTTACCCTAGTCTATCATGTCCTTTTCCATGAGAGAAGCCATCACAGGAAAAATAGCACCACAAGCTTTGTATTAACAATGCCACCACAGATCCCTAAGTGACCGTTCAGCTGAATGGAGGTTGATAACTAAGCTGGCAACAAGCTCAGTGGTTGGAATAAAAACAGAATCAGCTTTTCATATCATACCCTTCTCTAATGTAATTACATTCTGAGTCATAGACCTGGAGTGAGGCATGCTTCCAACTGATCCTGCATTTTCTGAAGGTCAGCTGGAGAGCAGTATATTTCATCAAGTGTAATGTATAGCAATGCAAGTTTCCTGGTTAAGTTCACATTTGAAGAGATTCCCAAGGCCTAAATAAGTTGGGAAATTGCCCATTTAAGCAATAAAACATAATAATATATGGCACTGGTGCATAATGTTATCACATAGGGGTGAGTGCATGTGAAATGGAAAGACAAACTGATACATATTCTCCATTTGCCAGATTTTTTAAAGCAGGAGCATCAGTTCTCTGAATTGCCTACGTCTCTTCTAAGACAATGACTTTGATGAAAAGCATTCAAAAAATGTCTGATTCATCTCCCCATTCTTACATTGTGGATTTACTATTAGATCTCTACAACTTCTGGGTTTGTTTTTTTTTTTTTTTTTTGACTTTGTGAGCAACATATTCCTGCTTTTGTTACGGTTTATCACTTAGAATCACAGAAACATAGAATAGTTAGGGTTGGAAAGGACCATAAGATCATCTAGTTCCAACCGCCCTACCATGGGCAGGGACACCTCCCACTAAACTGTGTCACCCAAGGCTCTGTCCAACCCAGCCTTGAGCACTGCCAGTGATGGAGCATTCACAACTTCCCTGAGTTATCCATTCCAGTGCCTCACCACCCTTACAAGAAAGAATTTCTTCTTCATATCCAATCGAAACTTCCCCTGTTTAAGTTTGAACCTGTTACCCCTTGTCCTCTCACTACAGTCCCTAATGAAGAGTCCCTCTTATTCTTCTCTGCCACAGATGAAGTAATTCCCACCAGGTGAGATAACCCAAGTGTTCATCAGAGGATGAAGAAAGCAAGTGTGCTAGTCATTCAAAAGAAACACTGTCTCATGTTCTCATTTGATGTCCAAGATTATAAACACCAGTTTGGAAAAAGGCTGATAGGAATGGAAATTAATATTAAACAAATTTATAATTGAATTATCTGATATTCCTGACTATCGCATTTCCCTTGCAAATGGTACTTTTATGGTGAAATGAAGGGATGTCAGGCTTGTCACCCTTATATATATTGGAGGAAGAGAAAAATCTCTGTTACAACAACAGCTTCATTTTGGATAATAAGTGGTAGAAAAAAAAAAAAATATATAGCTACATATGTATCAGTTCATTGTCTGGAAATAAATACTCCATGAAATTAGCTGGTTTTATTCCCTGTAAGAAGGATGGAAACACTTCTGCTAATATGCGTGCAAACACAGCTCAGAACTGACATTTTGGACCCCTTAATACTGGTTCCCTAAAACCTAATGGATAAGGATTAGATCCTAGTGAAATTTGTAAGTGATCAATCTTTGGTTTTGCCCTGAAATAGAAGGTTTCATTTGCTGAGGTAGAAATATTCTGAAAGATGTATTAATAAATGTTCGTTTGTCACTTTTATTTACATTGAAACTTTTGAGGATCACTAAAGTCAAAGTCATGAGGGAAGAAGAGACATTTCAAAGTACACATATTTTTATGTATTTATCTAATGTACCCCAGGAATAATCACATACAAAATCCACACAGGGCTAAAACTCAGGAGATTATTTTCTAGTGGAGGAATAATTTCACTTTGCTGCAACTACAAAAATGTTTACAAACTTACTATGTTTTAAAAGCTAAATGAGGTATTTTAGAAGCTTTATTCAACTTCGGCCTCCTTTATCTTGGTCATGGGAAGAACAGTAGATTGGAGGAAAGAATGTCTTTCAGTAACAGGCAGTGAATATACTGCTTATTTTATTTTGGGAAATATGATGGATGGAAGATAGCTTTCAGGCTTAGAATGTAAAGAACAAACTCCACAACTTAAAGGAAAAAAGTAGCTAACATGAAGTTTTTCAAAATACTTAGCTTTACACCCACAAAATATTTAAATAATGAAGAGATTTGGACTTGGACATCACTCGAAGTACAAAGCACTCAGATGTGTCTGTTTGGAAGATAATGCACAAAGCCAATTATAAAAAAAATAGATGTTAATTTTGCACTTTCTGCTATATTTGCCAGCAGACCCAATGTGTCAAGAAAGCCGGGAGGGCTGTGAACTTTCTGGGCCTCCACAATCATTCAGTGATCACCGTGAGGAGCAGCTCTCCTCCCTTGAAGGTTTCCGATAAAAGTGTAGTTTAAAAAAAAAGGATGTCAAAGGTACATAGGTAAAGTGGAGATGTTTTTAACTGTATTAGTGAAAGTATTTTAGGTGTCCAGGCTGTTCTGAATTTTAATGATACTTAGGAATTATTTCACATCTATGAACTTTATTTGATTTCTAAATAAATCTGCTGATTCTTTTCATAAGTATTGAGCAATTGATAGCTTTTCAGGTATGTCCTTAGCAATGCGTATCATGACTCAGTTATCACAAAAATAGTAAACTTCAGTATATGGATCATGAGGATTTCTGTAAAGTTAGATGGTCTGGGGGAACATTCATGAACAACCATAATAAAAATATTTTGGACATTGTGGTTTCTGAGTAACAGATAAGACTGATACTTGTGTCACTTGCAGGATGTGATTTATAAGTTAAAGAGAAGAAATTAGTAACAAGGTCTGAGGAAGCTGCAGTTGGTCATTAAGAGCTATTTGAAAACCTGATGGAAAAGACTGACTAATTTTTCAGAACTGCCCAACTCCTATATAAATAATCTAGTTACTTCTGACAATTGCCCGCTGTATGCTCAGATGGATATTTTAAATGCCATTAGACCTAGTTCCTCATACAGCTACCCATTTTGCAAAGTTCACCTCAGCTTCCATGGATGTTGGGCCTTTATAGATCTAGCATACCATGAAAACACAATTTTTCAGGCATAGCTACAGTGCAGACCTTTGAGTAACTGCCAGGATTTCTAATGCACTTACATTCTGTTGTACGTTTGTTCACAATGAAGCGGTGTCTTTTTTTCCCTGATTAACACCTCTAAGAAAGAGTTCACCAAATAACTTGTTCAGCACAGAATAAACAGCATGGTAGAAGTCTGCCGAGTACTTTAATTGATGCCCGTTAATGGTGCAAAGCTTTTCTGCTATGATCAGACACCCTGAGATGCACCTACAAGGAATCTTCATTCCATTAATTCAGTGGATGCTGCTTCATAAGTAATGAAAAATGAAGTAAGCTTTGACCAAAGCCTGAGAACATAACTCAGGAGTTAGCAATGGAAAAAGCAATTAAAACACTTTCCATGTACTTGTTTTTAAATATTCATGCTATTGAACCATTCCCACTTGATGCATAAATGACAACATAATACCTAACTGTAACAGTTGGTGGATGGCATTTTAAGTTGCAGTGTAACAAGCAGAGATGGATTTTAATTTGCAATGGCAGTTAAGCTGTAATAAAAACTAGTATTTCAACTGTGGAAAAAAAAAAAAAAAAAAGAAAAGAAAAGAAAAGAGAGCTTGGTTTAGAGTTATTTACAGATGTGTAGGGTTTTTTCTTTTTTTTGGAGTTTTTTTTTTTGGTTGGTTTTTGTTAGGGGTTTGTTTTGTTTTGTTTTGTTTGTTTGTTTGTTTGTTTGGTTTGTCCCATAAGCTGTACGGAGAAAATATTTGGTCATTATTCCTTCCCGGAAACTTTTGTATCAGATGCCCTTCATAGCCCTAATTTCTGGAATCAAATTCCTCAGAAAATACACATTAAAATACAATGGCAAGTTTTAAGTGTTCGTAGATTACAGAATTCTATTTCCTGATACTTTTCAGTGTTAATTTAGCTGTTTACTGCTTTTATGGATGGTGATGAGATTCTATTGACTCTGAGATAAATCCTATATTTCTGTCTTTGAATCATTTCCATGTGTTGGCATTGTTGCTGTCTCCTGGAGTGTTATTGGGATTCTCACGACTTTGATTTCTGTTTATTTACCCTTCTCAAAATATCAGCTGCTGGAATCCTGGTATTGTGTGAAAACTTTATCTCTCTCATTCTACTAATGACATTCCCACTGCATGAGGGAAAATTCTGAAAATAAAGGCCAAGCATACCCTGGAAATCTCTTCAGGAAAACCAAAACAACAACAACAACAAAAAAATCCAAGTTTTTCTTGACATTGGGTTAGGACAAGGAGAAGATAGGGTGTGTATTCCACAGCAGGCCTGAAGAAGCAGCTCTCTGTACGGCCCACTGAGTGGAAGACATCACTAGCACAATGACCTCTGTGCCTTGCTTTATGGCTTTATTTAATACTTATGACATTAGGGTCCCTGAAGATTCATCTGTAGTAAAACATAAGCTCCCATGAACAAAACGTTCATTGCCCTGGGAGGGTTAGATGAAATACTTCTTATTTGCATTAAGGAATTTGGCCACTGAAAGTGTTCTTGCTATTATAGTTCTGTTGATTTTCCCTTTGTTTATATCAGCATAGTGTTATTAGAGACCAAAAAAAGTTAAAATGGACTATATTGTAAAGCTAAATACTCAGGGACCTGAAAGTCTGCAAATGGTACACATGGCAGCAAATTTCCCAGAGAAGACAATTTGTGGAACTCATAAGCCTGACATTTTTTAACTGAAGCAGTGAAGTTCAGAAAAGAATTTGGGACAACTTCAAAGACACTAAGAAGTTGTGATTAGAAGTTTGCAATACACAGGTAAACAAGGGGTTAGAAAAAAACAGGTATGGTGCATTCTCACAGCAGGGCTGGAAAAAAGCCTTTATTATAGGATGCAAGAACAATGAATGCTAAGAAGAGGGAATAGCTCTTCTGACTTTGTGTTATCATATTAATTACTTCTGACTTCGTGTTATCTGAGTTTGTGACATGTGAATTGTGTCCACATGAGATTCAAGCTTTCTTATTGTAACTACAGCTTTTAGTATGGCCGTGGCATCCACTCTAAATATCTCAAGCAACATACAGGGCTGTAGAAAATCATTCAGTGGCAACTGAAAAAGCTGCTAGAAAATGTCTGAATTCTAGTTTCCTTAATTGGAAATGACATTAGGAGAGTTTAACTACTGTCATCTGAACTGCCTGCGTGTTACAGATGAAGAGCACAAGAGTAACTTGTCATGCGCATGAATTGCTTCGGAGGAATGAGGAGGACGGTGAAAAGTTGAAATGCAGTATAGTGCAAGTAAATCCCAGAAATATTCTTGAACACTTCAGCCTACTGCAGCCAGCCTACTGCAGTAGAAATCATAGTGCATCTTGTATGGACAGAGTGTAAAAAAAACAACCCCTGAGAAAACCAGTTTACAAAATGCAACTTTTATAAGCAAATGTAGAAAGCAATATGTTTTCAGAAGGTTATTTTTTTGCACCCCAATTTAATTGCCTTTTCAAAAAATAAGCAATAAAGCATTTTTGCATTAGTGTACATCAGGAAAGCAGATTTCTCAAATGACAGTGTCAGAGTATGTCCCCTGCTATGCTGTGGTGCACTGTGCAAGCCTGAAGCCCATGCAATCTACCTGACAATCACCTGGCCCTGCAGTAGTGGGAGAGATGCAAACTGGATCTGAGGGTGTACTGGCATGTGAGTAACTAACTTTTATGCTTAAGCTGCAAGGTCTGCTCTGCTGACAGAATTTGATGTGAGCTAAAAGAGTGCTTCAGCAAAAGGCTGAAGTGTAATGGCTAGTTTGCAACCAGGATGAGAGCTTCTTTGCCTCAGTTACTTTTTCTTTTGAACAAATACATGACAGTGATTAGCAAGCCTTTTGGAAAGAGTATAAGAGTGACTTGGAAGAGGAGAATCAACATGCCTGAGAGTATAACATGAAATCTTGGCTAGCATGCTAAGAGGGAAATAGGAATGATAAAGAAAACACGAGGTCTGATTCCCTTCCACCCTTCTCAGGATTACAGCACTGAAGAGCCATCTTCTGAGAAAGTGTTTGCTTACATGCACTGGCTGAAAGTACTAACTTACAAACCACCACTAGCACCTCTCCCATTTCTGGCCTACACCTTTTGAGTTTCCATGCGAAACTTTGGAATTGAAGCTGTTCACTTTGGTGCCCTCAGGGCTGGATATCTGTCATTCTTAGTTAAAAGCTGGTGGCATGGCATTTTTGCAGAGGGCAACAGTATTAGTGCTATGCAGATCACTTAATTATTCCAAGCGGTATGAGTGCGAGTCTCCGAAGATGATAATGCAATGTAGGGAAAGCTGAAATGAGAAGTAATGAAAGGTAATGAAAAAGTCAGGGATAGACAAGATGATCCTGTGATGTGAGGTCAAACAAAACAAAACACTTAATAAAGGACTGTGGAGCTGGAATTAGCCAGTATTGCTGCATGAGCCACCAGTGTCACAAAAGCAATATACTCACTGGGAGTGGGGGAATGTAAAATGTCAACATGCTACAGAACTAACTCCTTGCACTCCCTGGAGGCTGCTTAAAAGCTAACACTGCGCCTACTGAAAAAGATGCATTCTATATTCAGCTACTATGTGTAAAAGAAAAGATGACGCTTCTTGAGGGAAGTGGCAAAGCAAGCAAACATAAAATGACTGTAAGCCCCTAAAAAGAGCTGTCTCAAAATTACAGGCATTCCTGAATGAAGGATGCAACCAGAGGCATGGATATCTCCATGAAATCTTTGCCCTGAGTGAAAATGTTATCAAAATTTAGGAAAAAAAGTCTATGTCTACAGAAAGTAAGTTAAAATTGCTTAATCATTTAGAGCCAAGACCAAACTATTCATTATTAAAATTTCACTTAGTGCCAGGGAATAGAATACTGAGTTTGCAGATGAAAGACTACAGGAAACCCTACCACACTGTCTTCATTTGGCGCCTTCATGCTAGGGACTTCATTGATATGGATAATTGTGTTTATCACTTGAACTGAGAAGAAACTGCAGGATCTTTCTGGATTGAACCATGACCCTCCTGTGCTAGGTATATTACAGACTGACAAAAATTAACCAGACACTCCCAGTCCTAAATCACTTTTAATGTTAAAGCAGATAGCAGATGGATGCAGGCAGATGGCAGAGAAAAAAATTGCCTAGGTCTGATGAAGAATGTTTTCTCATCAAAACCATGGTGATTGATAAGCTCTGCTTTAAAAAATTTGGATTTGGCAGTCTTGACAAAGCTTTTGATGAAGAGTAAAGGACAGAATTTCCAGTCAAGTTAAGGGGAACGGCAAAGAATAATAATGAGGTTCTTACCTTAGGATGTATGCCATACCCTCCTAAGCAGAGGAAAACTAAACAGGGATCTCTCTGCCTCATCCTGTACAATTGCCCAGAAGTAAAGTTATTTTAAGACAAATTTGAGAAGGAAACTCATTTACATATAAACGTACATCTTCTTCAGCACTAAACTGACAATATCAAAGCTAATTGAGGGTAAGTACTAGTTGGAAGCTTGATTTGCATAGTTTAACATTGAAGTAGAGTAAATACATATTGAGATGAAAAATAAAATATGAATGGTAATTCAGTACTGGTATCTGTTTCATTGGTATATGGATGCAATCGATGACTGCATCAGTGTCCCTTCTGTTCTGACATATTGCAGTATTTTGTATAAAATTAATTTTAGTACAATGAAGTTCCCATAAATAGATAGAATCTTATTGTGATTTTTTTTTCCCGAATGAAATCAATCATTTTCTGGCTTAGGTTAACTTTATTTCTTGCATATTTACATTTCATTAAAATGTTTCCTTAAAAATGTTGCTTGGACTTACTCTGAGGCCTAATGGATCATTTCACCATGGACAATTTTACACAAGCTTTTAGAAGTTTAATCCAAGCTTTGAATGACCCTCTTTCAAATAAGACTGTTTTCTTACAAACCATATCTACTTTTGAAAGTTAGAATAGAAATAGAAACAGGATTGACTATTAAGTTGTTTTAGTTTGCTTTGTTTTTCTCTTAACCACAATGGAACAATCAGTAGTAGACACTGACGCTTTCTCCTCTAGGAGGGTACAAATTATTCATTAAGATGTCACACTTAGGTTTTTTTTTGAGGAATTAAGTTTTTATGGTACTTTTTAGGCTAAACTTAGGTCAGAAAATGGGTTTTGCCTCATTATACTTCTGTTTTATTCAAGGTTTAAAGGGTTGTGATTTGATAAGCAGCTTTTTTTAGTCTTTAAGGATCTATGAATCTGTTTTAAAGATGATAAAAATATTCTTTTTGCAATTAAAAAAAAAAAAACAAAAAAAAAAAAAAACAACAAAAAAAAAAAACCAAAAAAAAACAAAAAAAAAAAAAAACAACTTTCAGTCTTTGTCTGAATTTAATTATGCCAGTAAGAAAAGCTTTAATTTTAACATTTCCTTTTAAGGTTGGAAGTCTGTTTTAGTAATATAAAAGTATGTCTTGGAAAGTAAATTAAAAACATCGTCAGTGTACAGAAAAAGGCATGCAGTGTAATGAGGAATTTAGACATTTTTCCTACATTTTTTTTCTCCGAATTATGAATTTTTACTAAATTCCACCCTAAAAGATTGGAATGGGAATAATATTATGCCATCTTTTCTCCAGCACAACAATTTAAATGTTGTTAACAGGCTGTCATGTCTAAATACTTAACAGAAAGCAGAAAGAAAACATTGTGCTGATGAGAAAATACTTTATCTCCTGAAAAATAGAGAGCTTGGAATTCTGGAAGAGTTGATCATGGAAGCTTAACTTAAAAGCGATCTGAGTTTTTAACAAAGCCTTGACTGACATGCTCCCTTTTGGCATCAAGGAGCCTGTCTTGCTTTCCCTCTTTGTGCATTCAGCTGCCTTCTTGCCCGGAAGCACATCCACTTCTCTGTGTATCCTGCCTGCATTTTGTTCAGACTGGAGATACTTGTAAGTTATCCCAGGTAACATTTAACTTACATATAATGGTCAAAACTATATGAAGCTAGTAAAATTAATTCTTACTAAGCAATAGTCATTCTGCCTCTGGAGAAACTTCTTCACAAGTTCTTTTCTGGACTGGTTTCCTTAGTGTTCAGCCAATTTTTTCCTCCTAATACCATCATGACTGATACTCATGAAGTTTAATGACTGTCCAGTGTCCTTGTACTGGGAGTTATATACACCCAGTCCTACATATGATGGCGTATTCTGTGGTACAGCAATTGTACATGACTTGCACAGAAGAAAAATTTCCTGAGCAGTTTACAGAAGCATTCCTTTTCTATCACTCTTAAAAAGAAATATAATAATAATGTATTTCTATTAAAGCTGGAGAAGTAGCTAGTATATTTGGCATAAAACCAAAATTGCTATGATAGTTTGACTTTTTGGCAGTGTAATAAGGATTAATGCACTGTCTAAGCATGCTGGATGATAATAAAAGAATTAAAAGAACTTCAACATATTGTAGCTAAACCTTTAAAAATAAGTAAAAATTCAGACTTAAGTATCAGAATAATTGGAATGTATGAGTAACTATTTCTAAGAAAAGCTACTATTTAAAATGCCTCATTATCAGTATGTAACAAGAGCAAGCATTGTATTGCCAGATATAACATGCACAGACGGACAAGACATTGAAAAGGTGGAGAAAGTCTACAGAAGGTTAAGGGGGAGGTAGGAGAATATGATCCATCTACCAGTTCTGCCACTATACATCTTGATTTTTGAGAAACAGTGTGACCCTAGAACAATGAGAACAAAATTGCTTCGCTATGCTATTTCCAGCATCTTTGTATCGCTATGGAAGTCTTACTGCTCATGATTTGTAAGTGTTTATTGCCACAGGAAACATGATTACTGTGTTTTAGTGCAGGGTGAACATTTCTATTTCCAACAAATAGCAAATCCCTAAAAAAAGAGATGTTATTTAATGCGAGATTAACTAAAAAATAAAATAAAGGGGGGAAAAAAAAAAAAAGAGAGAGAGATGCAGGCTCATCCCTTTTTACCAGGAGGTTTCTCTTTTTAATCAAATCACAAGGTAAGTCATTTTTTCAAATAATAGCAACAGACGCAATCAGGAAACACCCCGGCATTCAGTTGATAAAGCCAGGAAGATGGCAGTGCACTTTGACAAATAGTATGCCAGCTCTGTCTGGAAGTGACAGACTCTGAATGTGGAATATACAAAACTAAGTGTGTTGTGGTGATATTATAGATGTGCATCAATGGCATTTATGGGTTTGTGTGTCTCTGAAGAGCAGTATAGAAATTAAAGCACGATTTCTTTTTAAGAATATATTTTTGTAGAAAATATAAGAAACTGAGTGGCATCTTGTTTTGACAGAAAGAATATGTATATATGGCACATAGTATATTAAAAGTCATAAATACCATCACAGCAGATAAAAATTAATATTAAAATACACAAACAGATGTAAGAACTTGCATTAACCTCTTTTTCTAAATGCTGGAAGTTGCTCTGTGCTTAATTAAAGTGTAGGATAATCTTGTCTTTATGGCTAGGCTTGAACTGAGTAGGTATTTGAGTCCTGATTCTGTCACATGCTTCCTTTATGATGCTAATCGGAATGCTTTGATCTCTATTTTTTATTTGAAAATTGGGCATAACAGCTCCTTTCCTCACAAGAGCAAATATTATATCTTACGCTAATTTTGTAGTGAGTAAAGCAATTTTATTTCCACTGTATGTGGAACTAGGGAGACAATGACTTTTGAATATTGGCCAGTCTTGAAAAAAAAAAAAAAAAAAAAACTGGAAAGATAAATAAAAAAGTGTTAAATCTCAGAAAACAATTGACAGAGAAACCTGTTCAGAAAACAAAGATCGTAGCTAGGAAGGGAAGAAAAAGCCAAATTGCTTAACCTTTGCTAAAAGGAGATTTAGCTTTACCTTGTCTTGGTGCCCAAGATATTTCTGATTGCTCTTTAATTTGTAAAAAAATGGACAAGCAGATACAATGAGTGAAAGCCAAAAGTGAGATAGTTCAGACTGGAAGTAAAGAGAACGTTTTTAAAAGGCCACATTAGAATTTATATCAACTGTAATCCTTTAATGAAGGCTAAACAATTTTCTGAAAGGTATTTTATACCTCAGCAGAAGTGACAGACTTGATGCAAAAATTATTGGTTTGCATTATGAGTAAGGTCAGTCTAGAATGTCCCCATAGTTCATTCTGGCCTTACAATCCTTGAGTCTATGAATTAATGTTTGTGAGTCATGCTGATACCATAATGATGGAGGCTGCCGAAGCACGTAAATTATGCTTACTACAGGTCTTGGAAACAGAAAGGAAGAGAGACCACTTGCAGAAAGCTATCTAGGAATATATCTCTGCAATATTTTTCTCAAGTTAATTCTGTGAAGGGCATCTTATGCTCTGTAATGACAAGTTCTTGTGCCTGACTAGGAATCCATCTGCTTTGTTCTGTGGGTTGGCTGATGAGAGAAAGTTGGATTTGTTGGTACAGGAGGTTATGTTTTAGATGAGTGATATAAAAATAGGTCAGAAAACTGAAAACTAAGCATGCTTCTTTTCTTAAGGCCCCAGATAATTTATTTGCAAAGAATGAACTGCATAGGTTGCCTCCTCATGGATTTGTTCATGTTTACTGAATAATGTCAAAGGAAAGCAAAAATTATTGTCAGTGCTAGATATCCTCAATGGAGACTTGGGAGAATGGCCTTTTCCCTAGTGTGCAGGAGCTGAGCTATTACAGAGGTCACCAAGAAAATAGCAACTCTGAGATCCTCCTACCTGCAAGAATTTCAGTTCAGAAGTGACTAACTTTCCAGGGTAATAGCTTAATCAAAAGGTACCAGGATACTCTGGTAGTGCAGAGGCAGGATCATTCCAGGTGAGCTTTCTGATTATGTGGCTCGCACTGTCTTGTTTTTGATATTAATGGATATTTAGGAAGAAGAATCAAAAATCTTTGGTTAAGTATTACTTTTGTGTTGGGGTATTAGGAGGTAAGAGAACCAGATATCAGTTTCTTCCAGGAGTAGAGATAGCTATGAGTTTCCTGCGCTCCTTTGTGCTTTAGCCATGCATGATTATACGTATAACTGCATAAATAGCTTTCCTAGAAATACCGTGAATCTTAGCCTCCTTTTTCTTATTTTTTTAAGCTTTTCTTAAGCTATTACTGTGAGTATTTTAGGAAGACAATTTCACATGTAGATTGAAAATGATTTGTTTGAATAATTTTGCTATCCCAGTGAGAAAAAATAAAATGATTTAAAATCCATTTGATCCAAAAGGTTATATGTTTCTCTTTTTCAAGTCAACAAATGAATTAAAATTGAAAATATTTTTATAAATCTGTGTGTTTCCTGGCATGGTGAAGATGGAAATAGTTAAATAGTTGCTATTCAAATTCAAAGATGTGAATAGCCCTTGTGTCTATACCAACACTGACTTTACTGAGATTATTTGCATGCTTAAGCATCTCACTAAATCAGAACAAAATAGGCTGGAGTTGATTTTGGTATTGTATTATGTTGAGACAACCACTGATTTGAGTGAAAATAGAGTGTCAGTGTAATGAATCATATCCATAATATTTTTAAATCAGTCCTTTTTTTTAAAAACAAAGTTCATTGCAGAATTGGCTATTTATTCAGGAAAAAGGCTCTTCATCTTGTCCCTGTGAGCAGCAACAATTTAACATACAAATAGGGAAAAAAAATCAATACCTTTTTTTAAATTTCTCCCTCTTGGTAGCTCTTGCCCAATGAAGGTCACATACACCTTCATTCATCCCTTATCTTCTGACATTTTTCAAGGAATACCTTGTGCTCAGTGTTCATGCCTGGAGCATTATATGTCCTTAGCACATCCTTCAGGACACTATACAACTCTCTTATCTTCCTTGATTCAGAGACATGCACTGCAGTTTAAGAGGAGGCTGAAAGCTGAGTAAAACAAAGGGTCATACAAGGTCAGATACCTTTTGCTTTGGTCTCCTTGTCTCTTGACCTGGGTAGCATTTTTTTTCTTGCTTTCCATCTGTGCATTACACATCTGGAATTATTTTAAATCTTACTGTTTCTAGAAGAGGAAACCACAAAGTAACACAAACATGCAAGCTAGAAAGCACTTTGCAAAAAGTTTGGATGACTTACATTCATCTGTAGAGTAGTACAAGGACTGATTGCAGTCTAAAAGGAAAAAGAAGAATCAGGTCAGTCGCATATGTTCTACTTTGAGTACTTAATAACTTTATTAATTGAAGTAGAGTTTTAAAAAAGACATTTAAAATAATGCACTGAAATGAGTAAAATTGTTGAAAATATGTAAAGTATTTTCAGAGAAAGATACATTTTCTTGAACATATTTCACAAAAGTTCAAGTAAAGCTTTAGTTGATTTGATTCTGTATTTGCTTGGGTGTGCTGGCTTTGCTGTTGATAGAAGGAAGGTTGCACGTATGCGTTGCAGCAAGTCAACAGGAACTGAAGGTGTCAGATAGATACCAAAAGTCACTTCAATTACTTTATAAACAATATTTCTCAGACTCCAAAAGTTGGAGACCCTACTACGTTTAAGAAATAAATTTCCCTGCAATTCTTATGTGTTCTGTTTATATTTTCTAATATACCATCATTAGCATGCACACAAAGATTGTTAATGTCCTTCTATACTTCAGCTTGATTTACTTTAAGCAGCCTATAACAGGTGGAAAATCTAGGCAAGATATTGCATTATTCATTCCACTCAGTTTGAGTTATTGATTATGGCATTTTGAGGTATTTCTGCACTTGCTTTTTCTTCTTCTCCTCCTAGACTGATAATCTAGAAAATGAAAAAGAACAGGCAAAAACAAGAGCAAAGCCTTGGTTCCACTTTAATTTCCTTGTTAGATCCAGTAGCACATTAATAAGGCCTTTGTTTTTCTTCATAGAATCATCACTTCCATATCTTGTCCATGGTCATCTCTCAGAGAAGTCCGGCTGCGTGCATTGTGTCAACTCTTGGCTTGATACAAAAGTGCAGATTTTTCATTCATAGAGGCATAGCATTTTTTTCCTTTACAAATGCCAAACTGAATGAAAAATACTTCTTAGAGAATTAGAAAATAATGAAGGATTGACATTTGGCATAAAATTTCTTATTCTAGTGAGATTTGGCATGCTGTTCACTGGGAAATTCAGAGTCTTGAATGACATCTACATTTACCAGATGGGCTGTCAAGGCATAATATGTGCCAACACCTTTGCAGAGTATCACTTGAAGACTAATTCCTCTTCTTTATGGGCATCTGGTTTGGTGCTTCTGTAAAAGGTACTGTATGTTTGGATTCTTTCCCTCTCTGGAGCTGTTCATGTTACTACAGCTATGGCTTGTTCTCTTCACCCACAAATGGCACCTGTGAACAGGGATAGGGGTTGGGGAAAATACATGGTTGTACACATGCACTGAATAAGTGATAGAGTATACTTAATTCTGTGAGGTCCTCTTTCACCCTCTCACATGTTGGTACCTTCAGGCAATATGGATCTTCTGGCATTCATTAACTAAGAAAAACTGGCTCCAAGTCCACCTGGTGACCAGTTAAAAGTTACATATCTTAGAAGTTGATACTGATAAGTACTATTTAAGTTGTTTAAGCATTCAGTGACAATCTGTCTCTTGGGATGAAATCCTCGCCAAGTTTGTGTATGGTGCCAAATGGGGTGGAAAAGATATGGACAAGATCTAAAAATGGGCTTACAAAAACTTCCATGAGGTTCAGTGAAGACAAAAGCAACATTCTGGGACTGGGATGTCACACCCCAAAAATGTAACACAGGAAGGGAGTTGTTTAGCTGCAGAATGGCTCTGCATGGATACTGTGATAACACAATCCCAAGAGTGTACTTGCTGGATGGGTACTCAGTTTCTAGTACTTGCTGTGTGAATACAGTGGCCACTGGGAGGTGATATAAAGTTCAGGTTTCTGTTTGTAATGCATAAATTGCAATTAAGTATTCATCACACCAAGAACTTCCAGCACATTGAAATTCTGGAAAGAACCACAAAATCAAGTGCGATTTATGCTATTCCAGATATGCCATGACTTCTGTGTCCCTTACAACAGGATAGATCACAAATGAACCTGTTTCAACCCTCTGTTGTTTTCTCTTAGTTTTCTTTGCTGTCCAAGCAATACTCTCCTTATTGCAATGTAATCCCTCTGCTTGTTGTCCTCTTGATCACAGCCTGGAGCAGACTGAATTCTCCATTTGATTTATTTTTCCCCTTGCCAGCTGTGTTTCTCAGTGTCTGATCATTTTTTTTTTTTTTTTTCCCTCAGTTCTGGATTCTCTCAAATTGGTTCATGTCTCTCCAAGTGTATTGCCCAAAAGTGGACTTAAATTAACTGAGGACTTAAGTTAACAAAGACAGGCTAAGAAAGTTTGGCCTGTTCAGCCTAGAAAAGAGAAGCTGCATGCTCAGAGAAAGAAGCCTTCCAGTATCTGAAGGATGTCTACAAGAATGCCAGAGAGGGACTCTTAATCAAGGACAGTAGCGGTAGGGCAAAGGGAAATGGGTTTAAACATAAACAGGGAAGTTCAAGTTAGATGTAAGGAAGAAGTTATTTACTGTGAGGGAGGTGAGACACTGCAATGTGTTGCCCAAAGAAGTGATAAATGCTCCATCCCTGCCAGTGTTCAAGGCCAGGTTAGACAGGGCCTTGGGCAACATGGTCTATTGTGAGGTGTCCCTGCCCATGGCAGTGGGGTCAGAACTAGATGATCTTAAGGTCCTTTCCAACACTAACTTTTCTATGATTCTATGACTTGTGAGTGCTGAGCTGAAGGATTTCTGTCTGTATCCTGCAGGTCATGGTTTTGCTTGCATGGTGTTTATAGTATGATGTTTCCCTTTGTGCAACAACTAACTGGTGATTCATATTCTTCTTGCAACCCACTCTATCTCTCAAATCTCTTCATATGAAACTGCTATCCTACCACTTTATTGTGCGGTGATTTATTTAGAATTTTGAATACCAGGTAGTAGAGTGGTGAACACAGCTGCTTGGAACAGGATTCATTCTTGGCCACTGACCATCTAAATAAATATCTTTAGAAGGTTTTACCAGCTGCTTGTTGGAGCAAATAGCCAAGAGCAATTCTGAGATCAAATCCTAATTAAACCGCTGACTTGCTGCATGACCTTGGGTGGCTACACACCTTGTGTAGCCATGAGTCCCAAATCAAAACCTTGCAGCTGAACTCTGAAGATAGATTAATGAAAATGTACAAAACAGAACCTATGCACTTCATCAACTGTAATATTCAGTTTGTGTTGAACAAACCTGACCCCTGACTCTTAATACAAAATACATTTGCACCTTCTCATATTTTTTCTTGTTCTTATTTGCTTATGTGCGTCTGTAACTGCATTATGATTAACATAGATACATTCACATAGGAATATTGAAAGCAGATTTTTACAGATCTGATTACCTATGTTATCATAAAGAAATGGAGAAGGGTTTTTTGGTCAGCTTGTATAAGATGATGCTTTTTTGTGAGAAAGTGTATTGGCTACAGTGCCCTGTGTACAAACTTATATTCAGAAGTGCACTGCTGGCACCACACTAATAAACCCTATGTTATCTTCAGTCATGCTGGTCTTGACTTGGATTGTACGCAGAAGGCTAATGAGTTCAGGGGCAACAGGAAAGAAATATGGATGAATGACCAACATACCAACTGCATGTGAAACTTCAGCTCTAATAGAAAAACAAATGGGAGGATATATGGCTGCAAATGCAAAAAAAATCAAAGCACACACCTTTACATATAGTTTGCCAGGAACTTTGTGTGTAACAATCTTGTGGTTTAGTGATGTCCAAGGAGCCATTGGGCTGATATACTATCATGATTCAATACTTTTAGAGCTACTTAGGGAAATCTGTTTACTGGGGGATTCTGAGCTCTTTAGGTATTTCCCAGACTAGGTGGTTCAACAGCGTAGTCATACTGATGGAGTTCAAGTGTTAAATATAAAAAGAACCTCTGCTGATCTCCATAGTAATTCTGCCGTAGATAAGATGTTGTACAACTTCTTCTATGGTAGAAATGAAAAATTGTATCACGACCTATGCCTGTGTATCCTGGTGATTATGAGCTAGGAAAGCATAAGTATAAGCAAAATTTGTGCAAGAACAGGACTTTGGCTCAGGTGCTGATTAGGAATGCTTTTATTTTGGAATTTCACAATTAAAATATAGTGCAGTTACGAACATGAACACAAGCTGTATGACACTTACAGTGTTGCATATGAAAGTTAAATATTTGGAGATGGGGCTTTCATAGATAGAAGAAAGAAAAATGTAAGTACTGTTGAATACTAGATGTGGCAGTGTTTGAACTGATTTCTTAGCTTGTAGATCTTTAATAACTGCAGATGATTTTCTCACCTCTACAGGACCTTCACAGCCTTTTATGCTCTCCAGTGCCTAAAACTCCTCTGCTTCCACTGGTCACAATCGTGATCTAACTATTGTCCTGGGTTCAGCAGTAGCAGTCATTTTTCTCTTTCTCAGTAGCTGGTGCAGTGCTGTGTTTTTGACTTTCAGTCTGGGAACAGTGCTGATAACACTGATGTTTTCAGTTTCTGCTCAGTAATATTTAGTCTGACCAAGGACTTTCTGAATCTCATGTTCTGCCAGGTAGGAGGAAAAGCCAGGAGGAAGCAGAGACAGGACACCTGACCTAAACTAACCAAAGAGGTATCCCATACCACAGCATGTCATGCCTGCTATATAAACTGGGGACGGTTTCCTGGAAGGCTTAGATCACTACTAGGTCAGGCTGGGTATCAGTCGGCAGGTAGTGAATGGCTATATTCTCTTCCCTTGTTATTTCCTTATCATTATTATTATTGGTGGTAGCAGCAGTGGTTTGTGTTATACTTTAGTTACTGGACTGTTCTTATCTCAACCTGTGCGAGTTATATTCTTTCAGTTCTCCTCCCCATCTCTTTGGGAAAGGGGGGAGGAAGGGGAGGGAGTGAGAGCATGGCTGTGTGGTTTCTGGGTTGCCAGCTGAGCTTAAATCATGACACTATAATCTCTCTTCTTATTTCCCTGCATCTGTAAGAAGTTCTTGTATGCTGGAGAAAAGTGCTACAGTCTGAGAATGCTCAGCCAATCTCACAAGGAGATGGAAGGTGGCTTTTTGGTGGAAGTGAGAGGTGGAAGTGGCTCTTTGAACAACAAGGCTTGTATAATGCCAGCTGTTCCTTTGTGTGCTGGTTCTGTAACATAGTTCAACAACACTACTAGGAAACTATTAACCATACATTATTCAAAGAGTGGTTATTTTTACTAGTGTTTCTGTGATTTTACTCTAAACTGATAGCTCTTAAGGTGTGAGCTAAAGAGAGCAGATTCCTACATTGTTTGCTGATCAACTCAGAAATATGGGTACAGCTTAACTTTAATGGGTAATAGAAGCTTTTACTCACAGAACTTTTTTTTTCCTTTTTTTGCACTTACTCTCTCTTTTAGCATTATATCTCTCTCTTCCAACATTCTGT
Source organism: Psilopsiagon aymara (assembly GCA_024733675.1). Classification (NCBI taxonomy): domain Eukaryota; kingdom Metazoa; phylum Chordata; class Aves; order Psittaciformes; family Psittacidae; genus Psilopsiagon; species Psilopsiagon aymara. Next base: position 24,119 of record JANRGW010028966.1, read on the forward strand.
ATGTGTACCTACATATGTGTGTGTGGAGGCACTGGGCAGGGATTATGTAGCTATATCTCCAAGTATAGATATTATTTCTCTTTGACTGATTCAGTGACCATTTCATTAGCAAGCAGAAATCTAGCTACTTTCAGGCAAATTTACAAGCAGCTAAAAATAACTCAACACAAGCTCCTAATAAAGGAGTTACTGAATGGAGAAAGGTCAGTAAACAGTTTGCTAAGCTGACTAACTCCAAAATAAGCTAATTTATACATCTAGTAAGGATGCCTTACAGAACTCGACAGAACCTGTCTTATAGCTGATTTCAGCATAATTTTCATGACAGCAATTAAAACTTGACATTAAAACTTATTCTTAACACTTATAACATGAACTTATATAACTCTGCTAACACAAAGTGATGTGTTTTTCCATTCTATTGTATGAAGCTTGTAAAAAATAAGAATTTCCTCTGAAAAATCTTTTCAGCATCTCTCTGTGCTGGTACTGTAGTAGTAACTATTTCTCATCCAGTTCAAGAATCTAATGCTGAGTTTTAAATGGTATTGAACTGAAAATTATATTTATCAAAATACTGCTGTCACTGAATTTAATATTAATCTAATTTGTAGCAATAAATCCTGAGACAGTTGCTAACACTTCTACCATCCTTGGAGAATATTATTCTATCTCTTAAAAAAAATATGGCAAATGTCACCAGTAGCTAGTGACATTATTTATAACCATAACACTTTTCTATATGCACCATTGTACAGTTTTCACTAAGAGAGTCAGTTTCTTTACCAAGGCAGTATTAAGGCCTTGAGAAGCCTTTTGGCAAAACCACAGCTTCTAAAGATAAACATAATATGAATAAAGATAAGAACACATGACTATGTACCTCTAAGAGCAGGTTCCAGTATTCTAAATGGATAACAACTAGGCATGCTGAGGTATGAAATGATCCATGCTAAACCCTCCAAGACAGCCTATCTGCAAATAATAGAGGATTTCTGGGCAAAATATGAACAAGACAGAATGCTCTCTCTCAGTACTTGCTGCAGTATAAACAAGAATGGAAAAATACTAAGGAATAAGCCTGTTTCAGGAAAGCTGACTCTCAAAGAAAAGTTACTAATTCACACTCTTATAGGGTCCACTCTTTTCACATAGTTTTCTGGCAGCCCTGTCCAACTATTTACATCAAAAGTTAGATCAAATCAATCATTATAAAAGCATAGACTGCAGAGTCAGCTTACATAGATTCAAACATCTAAATTGATTAAAGGATATGAAATGTCAAGGAAGTTGGAGTTTAGCATTTTGTTTTCTGAATCCTGAGTTTTATGAATGCCTTCCAGGCAATTGTAAAATCTCATAGTTTTTCCCAACCAAGGAATAACTGTGGGTCCTGGCTTTTGGCTCCATCTTCTCTTTCACTTGGTAATCTTTTAGCCGAAAGTCTAGGTTGTCATCTCTGTCTGAAAAAGAACCAACCTCCTCAAGCCTTTTTGTCTGCTAGATATATGGGAATTAGCAGGTAAAAATATATAAACTCACTGTAGAAAAATTCTTTTGCAGTATAAAGGAAGTAGAATGCTTTCCAACTTATGTACATGGTAGGAAATGGTGCATTATTCAAGGCAATTGCTTTTCTCTTGTTTCAAAAAAATGGCAATGAGGTTGATGTAAGCAATATGCAAAGAGAACTGAATCTTAAACAGAGACAGGTTTTCTGAAACACCTACTTAAGCCAAGATGCATAGTAATCACACATCATCTTTCAGGATTTGACACCTTATATGAACTGTAAAAACCATAAAATGCACAATACATGCACACAGAAAAGAAAACAGCAGGCCTTGTACAGTGTAGAAAAAGAACTGCATTTTGCTAATAGGGATGAAAAGAATGTGCTTTCACTCCAGCTTATCTGTCTGAAATAGCAGTACACCCAATGTTTTCACTGGTTCATCTGAATAATGTTGAAATCTGAACTCCAGCAAATGCTCATTGCTTATTGTTTTCCAAATAGCCACATATCTCTCTGTTTTCTCCAGCCCGAACGATTACAGTTGAGATTTTCAAAACTGTTTATGTTAGCAGCAGCTGATAACTCTGAATAAAACGTGTCACGTTGCTTTCAGGATGAACCACTTCACTCAAACACAAACATTTGAGTCTATTTACAGCTTGAAAATTTCCCCATAGAGCACAGATGTCTTAAGTGCAATTATTTATACACAGATTCAGTGACACTGGGAAGTGCCCCTCTTTCCTTACCCTCAAATGGCTGGGAAGCTGATGACCTAATTTTCTAATTTTTACCCAGATATTTTATGTGTGTCTGACCAAAGTCTGGCCCATTAAAGTAAACAGGACATTGCTCTTTAATAGAATCAAGACTAACTGAAAATCCTCTTGAAAACCATTGAGAGTAGCAGTTACTAAGCATCTCTCAGCTTTTGACTGAATGAGAATTGGAAGAATATGCAACGGATCTATTCAGAGAATAAGTAAAGACTGAAGCCACACTTGGATGCTATTATATCTCTAGTCCGGCATACATTAATAGGACTCATATTCCTTTAATGCAGAATCCCTTCTTCAAGGCATCTTTAGAAGTAGTGCTCGTGATGCCTTGAGAGTTTAGTCCACTGATATTAAATTAGGAATTGAGTTAAGAAGGAAATTTCTCTTTAAACAAGGTCAAAACTGTAGATACCGACATTTTATTTCACTCTCCTGAAGTGCACAGCTCAGCTCCAAAGACTTGGAGATGCTTAGTGCTAGGCATATGTGGCAGATGTTGTGGAAGTCAGGGTTTTTTTTTTTGGTTTTTTGGTTTAGAATGAAACTTGTAATAAGTTTTTTATCAAAGCAAGTATTAAAGTACTGTTTGTTCCTTAAAAAATGGTAAAGAATGTACTTTCTTGGGTCTTTTGAACACAGATGATTGAATTGCACTTGTCCAGAGTTTGTTAACACCTAGTCTGTCTCAGAGTCACAGCCTGAATAGCCAAAAGCAGCAGATCAGGAGAGATGTATATATGGTAACTTTTGCCTACATTCAGCCATGGTGACAGTCAGGAATCTCATAGGATGGGCATTAATCATGACTGGTGAATTCAAGATTACTCTCATCAGAAGAAGAGCCAAGAAAAAGCAAGTGTACACCTTAGATACTGACTTTGGATCATTAAACTAGCACAAAATAATATTTCAGGTGTCTTGTGGACTGCTGTTGATGTTAAAAAAAGATGTAACAATATAAACTCCATTTTTGGTAGGGTTTATGAGTGAGACAGCATGAGTTGCTCTGGGTGGAAAAGTAGCCTGCCAGATACTAGTCCAGAGTGCTGTACATATTTCCTATTTCAAAACCAGAAAAAATTAGCATGCATCATGCATATGCAGTTGTGCAAATAGGAAGGATAAGAACACTTCCTTCACTGCTTACTAAAAGCACATGTTAGTGTATATGTATCATGGACATGTATCATTTATCCTCACGGTTTCATGCCTGTAATGGCAAAGCCAAGTTGAAATGCGCATTTGGTTACTTCTGTGGGGGATTGTGTACCATTCATAGTCCCCACCCTGACTCTTCCTTTTGTTACGGTCCAAAAATCACATACAGTCTTTTCATTGCCTGATACACCTGCACATATATTCAGGTTCCCATCCTAAAATGTGAATATTTTATACAACCTGTCCTTTGCACTCCTTAGTCTTTTTCTATGCTAGTATTCTGATGGGTGCTAATTATGTGCTACAAGATACTGAGTGTTTTTAAATCAAGGTGAATAGAAAGTGACAATTTTGGGCAAAGACTCTAGTCCATTTCAGACTGGATTCAGCAGATATTATTTGTCTTTTCACAAATGGTGGGGTTTTTTTGTGTGTACTCCTGTTAATATATAATGATATACCTCTTAAATGTATATTTGCACAAACGCCTGGAACTCTACGAGAAAGAAGCACTATACTTGGTGGTCAGCTATATGGATTTTAAAGCATTTGTAAATAGGTTTTTAGGTATCAGAATAGAACAGTTCCTTCACAAGGTCTACACTTGATTCACATTTGTAGGATTTCTATTTATAAACATTATTTACCAGGGAAGACAGGAAATTGCTTCTTTATACAAATTACAGTCTCTCATGCAGATATTACACACTGAGAAATGTACAAACACATCATTACCTTAAAAGGACCACTAAAATATTACACAGCTCTGCCTGAGCCATTTTATTCCAGCAGGTAAGCCACCACCAGGTTCATATCTAGATGAGCTCCTGTGTTGAAATGTGTGCATCGATGCTATCAGTGTATTTTCTTAGAAGGAGAATAAGCATATATGAAAGATGCAATAAAAAAAAATAATGAACTGTATGCTCAGAAATTATGAGTTTCAAGTTATCCATGACACTGCATCTAAATTTCTAGCCAAACATAAAAGCAAATTCTTCCAGAATATTAATATACCTCAACATTTTGTAATCAACACTTTAAAATGTTTTGCTTATTTTGATGTGACTGCTGGTCACATTGTCTCTGATATGATGAGGCCAGCCCTTCTGTAACAAACAGGAAATTTGATAATATTTGACATACAATTAAGACCCTGAGGACACCTGTTTTTTAGGTGATAGTAAGTGTTAACTATTACTGTATTCCAGAGCAGTGCTGTGGTAAGGACTACAAGTGGACAGTTTTCATGAGGTTTCCTGCTTTCTTTTCAATTTTGATGGTTTCCTGGTCTTGGTTTCCTAATGTTATTGTTCAGTGCAGAATGGGAGGATTTGAAATCTCAGTGCTCTGTGGGACACTAAAGCATTATTTTCCCTTCATATCTGATTCGAGGAATATTTCTTCACTTGACTTACCATCTGAGATCCTTCTGATGAAAACATTACAGTTCAGTTGAATAGAAGATGTTGCTCAAATCTTCTGCTGTACTTCTTAAACGCCCACCATGGTTGGCAAGAGATAAACACCCTGGGATGGGAATAAAACATCCCCAAAAGAGAAAGCATTTTGACTTGCAGAATTATCCGTGTCTCCTAGCAAAAAACTAGGAAACTACTTTCAGCCAATTTGTACTCGTTAGCACTTAATTATCTTCCTATGTGCTGCATCTCTTCAGTTTGCATCTGTAGTTAAACAGTTCATTACAGTTTTGCCCTCAAAACAAAATTTAGAAGTGTCCAGCTGAGTACCATGTTATCTTGTGACCTACTAAAGTTTCCTTCTTCTTTGCATTGTGGCATTGCTGGAAACAAGTTGCTAAACTGGGAAATTTCTTCAGTAAAAATAGCCAGCTTTTTAATAATTGCATAAGTTACCAATGATGGTTTCCTTTAGGTAGCTCACTTTTACCCTGACATGGAGATCCTGGGATGATGGCTGCAACCCCAGGATTGAAGTGCCCATCTTCAAAGGCAGCAGCTGGTGCTTCCACTGTAAAACACTGCCTCCCAGTAAAATCACTGTTAAATGTCCACATACTGCACACAAGTTTTACAGAGCATTTAGTTGATGAATATTCTTTTTCTGACTTCCACTGTCTAAAACTCCTTTCCATTGCTGACATATTTCACCCCCCTTATCTTGCCCTTTTTCTAGATCTTTAATTTTTCTAGGAACCACAGCCTACTCAGCTCGGCTTAATGGGCCTCTTAAGATGCTTTCAGCAGCCTGCCCCCTCGTCCTCCTCTGCCTGGTCTTCATTCTGTTCTTACTTGCTCTATTTATCTGTTATTACCATTCACATCCTTGTCTCTTTTTTGCACTCCAGCTATTGCTCTATGTCTGTCTATTCTTGAACCAGTCCTCCTCCTCCTCTGCATTTGGGCACCTTATAGCAATTCCTAGAAAGATAAATCTGTCTCACTGTAATTGCTATCTAGGAAAAGAAATCCATCTGATTTTAAATGCAGGTGGACAATATGTTTTGACAGCAGTAATTATCTGTGACATTAATGTATAATAATTATTTAGAATTACTGAAATTAGGAATACAAACAGTTCATAGTAGTTCAGACACGACTGTCATGTAAAAGTCCTGCTGTTAAATAGAATTTTTACATATTCTGGAAAAAATAGGGAGTTTGGGGTTTTATTTTATGCCAACAGTTCCCCTTTTTCAAAGACTGTTAGATTATCTGCAGATTCTGTTTTATTCCTGGATTATTGGGGTTGTAAAGACCTTGAAAACTGCCAAGAACATTTATTCTCTCACATAGCTGAATCAAGTGCATTTCAGCAGAGGCTTATAGTATGTGGACAGTAATTGTATATAACCCATTTGCTGCTAAAGAAAATACCTCATCGAGAGATAGAAGTGTCACTAACGCAATGGAATATTTGAAAGCATATAAAGAACGATATTATCTTTAGATAAGATTCATCCAGCTGAGACAGATTTCAGTATATTCATTAGTTTTAATCTTTGCCCAAATCTCCCTTCTTTGCAATTTAAATTTGGTGTCCTATACTCAGAAATATTCATGTTTCATGAGCATCTGAAGTAGCACTACCGACATGAAAAATTGTTTTATGCATTAATAAAGGATTGTTTCACAGCTCATTTCTACACTACGGGTATTACATGTAGTGTGAGTGTGCCATCAAGAAACTTTTTAATGTATTCCTATTAATATGGCTTTTTTCACCTAACGATCTATCAAAAAGAGAAAATCATATGAGCATCACTAAATCCTTCTTTAAGGTTTCATTGATCTTAGCCTTAGAACAAGATTATAAAACCAGTCCTACACAGAGATAATGTCTAGAGGATTTTGGCTAATCTCAGCCCTGATTATAGATTAGATCTAGTCATATTCAGGCACACAGATATTCTTTAGATAACATATACCTACCAGTGTTTACCCTTAATTAAGGTGCAATAATTGCTTTTGTTTCCTTTGGTCCTAACAAGAGTAATGCAAAATATATTTATAGATCTTTGATGATAAATGTTTTGTACTCAATATAAGGCATTCCAGGCTCAGGATCTATTTTCCCTGATGAGGAATTCTTTCTAATGATGAAAGCTTCTCCAGTGAATAATGTAATCTTCATACATCCTGATGCTTCCAACTGCACTTAGGTATTCAGCTCACTTCTTTATTCTTTAGTTTCCATTCTGCAGAAACTTTTATATATAAAGATTATTCAAATAGCTTTTTGTCAGTGAGTGAATTATTTTGGGAAGGACAGCACATGAGGAAAATGTGGAAATTACCATAAAAGTTCAAGAAAAGATTTCATTTTCATTGTATTAATTTTCAGATGTCTGCTGTAAATAGAATCTTACAAAAGACTAAGTTAACAATACAAAGAAACCAGAATTTAGACCCCAGTGTTAAAATAATAATCTGGATAATATTCTGCACCTCAGATCTGTTATTTGGTTACATGACTTTCCACGGATTTTCCAGTCCAGCAAATCACCAGTTTTCAGAGTGGTTTGGGTTTTTTTTTTTTTTTGTTTGTTTTTTTTTGTTTTTTTTGTTTGTTTTTTAATTGCATATGTATGTACATTTATTAGATCATCTAAATCTTCTCTTCCTTCCAGAAGTTGTATGCAGTAATATTTTGGGGTATCTTTTATTATAAATATATAACATTATCCAATGCATTGCTTTTCATAGGGGAAAACATAAGCCTCCAAGGGTGTAACATTTGTCTACAGCTGGCTGTTTTTCTCTGAGAGAGCATTTTGCTTAACATTATTAGTTAATAGCAAGAGAAAACGGAGAGCAAAATTACTGCTGTATAAACAAACCTGCTACACAAGTGCCTTTGGTATTCCAAATGATGATGCTAGAGATTGTGTAATTTATTTTTTTGCAGGTCATTTTTGAATAGCACAACAGTTTAGCTTACACAATTTACCAGCCATAGTAATGGCCGAGTTATTTAGAGCACAGTTCTTAAACACATTAAAGTTTATGATTAAAATCCCCTTGGCTTAGGCATTTGAGTAATAACTCCTAGACTAAGAAATTTGTGTTGTGTAGCTAAAAAGCTACTTTTTTCAGCAACCAAAGTGATATCTTCCAGAAACAATTTCTGGTAGGAGACTGAAAAATTATCTTATCTTCCTGAAAATGCTCTCAAGTGTGCGTTCATAGTAGTTTCTAACTTACCATAGGGCTTGAGGACATTATGCACATCCTTCCTACACAGTTAGCATGATATAAACAAAAGCTGCAGTAACAACAGGAGCAGTGGTTCTCTTTCCATGTAAATGTTACAATTAAGTATTGCTCTGATGAACCAGCTAAAATCATGTCTTTATATATCTGCTTAAATTACACAAACTTCAGTATATTGGTTGTTGTTATTTTGCATAATTACTTTATGTCTCAAAAGTCCTTAATACCCTACTTTAATGCACCTGCTCTAACTAATGGTGTGTGAAGTTAGAAGACAAAGACAGGATAGGTTTTACTCTGTTCATGTTAAACAGTTAATACACTGAAAATAGGACAGAGCCCAATAAATATTTGCATTATGCTATACTTACTTAAATCTCAGATCACTGAGGTTTTCTTCCCTCTGCTTGATACCTTAGCTACTTTCTTCCCTTTTATTCTTATTCAGTGAAGCACATCAATGCATTTAACATTCTGCATCAACTTGAGACTCAATGCCCAAGGATATCATTATAATTAAGCCTGTACTATATACCTGTTCTGCATAAGCATGGCTATGGCTGTGCATCACTGGGTTTTCTTTTTTTCTGTGGGTTTTTTTGTTTGTTTGTTTGTTTGTTTAATCTGGTATTATATTTGGTATTGTGTCAAGAAAGTTACCTGTTTATTTCATATGAAAGATCACTCATCTTCGGGCTATGTTGAGATAGTGGCTCTTACTCCACTCCTGTCACGCCTAACGGTAAAGCTCCTAGTGACTTCTGACAGCTTCCTACCTCCACGTCCATTTTTTTTCCATTTTACATCTCTATCCATTTGTTTGAGATATTCGAGTAACTTAATCACATTATCCTTTGGTGGGAATGACTATACTTCATTCATTTTAACATGGTTCATCTGAGGAAGATGAAGATATTAATATTAAATAATCATCTCCTGTGTTTAGCAGATCATAAATTTTATAGTTAACGTATTGCTTACTTAGCCATGAAATATCCAATGTGTATGATCTTAATCAGGCTTGTTACACCCACTGAATTGTAGGGCAAGGTTGCAATGTACTTAGGACATAATGGATAATGGTCTTAAGAAGCATGAGCCAAGGGACCTTTCTGGTTTCTCTGCCTGGCTCTGCCATGTATGCGCTGTATAAGCTTGCAGAAGTCATGTAACCAGCACTAAAACTTTGTAACTGAAGTCAGGAACCTGAGTAAGCTTCTTGGCGTAGTGGTGTCTAAGAACTCAGTGGCCACAGCTTGCCAAGGTTTAAGTCTTTTGTCTCTTATCTCCCCATCAATAATTTCATTTGAGAGTCGGTGGTTAAGCCTGAATGTGCTGGCAAAAATTGCAGTTTCCTTCATCATGTCTGGAATGGGGACAGTGTCCTAACCTAACACTTAGGCATAACAGGAAAAAAAGGCAATATGCGATTAATATCTGAATTTTCTTATATTTTGGAATTTTTTAAAAAGATTCTTTCAAATATATTTTTAAAAATTGCAACATATGTACAAAGTACTGATGGTGTTTTCCTACTCTGAAAGATGCGCTTCATACTATACATGCAGTAATACCAAAGCTTTTGAGAAGCGTGTGACTTTGTGTATGTACTGTGCAGTTACTTTCTATCTATCTTCATTAACCAATGCTTTTTGGATGCTGCGGATTTTTTATACACTACATAAAGTATTGCTTCTGTGCTGTTTAAAATTCTTGGAATTGCTGGCATAACTGTTCATAGAGAAGCCAGCCGGAAGCACTGAACCTGTTTCAGAGGCATACATCAGCTATGTAAGACATACATAATACCTTCCTGAAACTGAAGGGGAACAGAGACTGAAATACTCTGTATTCAAAAATTCACTTGTTTTCCCTTTGTTTCTGGCATGTCTTGAAATAGCACAGCAAGTTAAAGATATTAATCTTTTATGTCTATAATAAATTCAGAATTAGTATTAAGGATTTCAAAATGCAAGCAATCTGTATTTCCAAGCAAATATATAATTGCATAGGAGCCCTCTTCAGAGTGCAGATGCAGCGTATACCTTGTAATTTCTGCTGTAGCATGTTAAAACAAAATCAGATACAGGAATGGTTAGAAAATAATATTGCAATTGTGTCTGAAACTGAAAATCCATCAAAATAGCAAAGTTTGCTGCAAAGAGCTTTCAATTAAAGAATTAAGACGCACCAAATACTGGGCTGGTTAACATACTTCATTTTTCATCCTAAACTTTCTTTACATACTCATTTGTGCACCTAAAACCACCATACTACACAACTCCTCCTCCCCAGTGGCTTTTCATTTGACACTATATTCCCTAGACAGTTGTGAGCTGGTATGTTCACGCCAGACACCAAACAAACAGGATGAAAATCAGGACAGAAGTGTTAGCCTTGTTGTTTCCAGCAATACAGCCCAGCTATTGTAATAACCATCTGGAGTGGCTCTTCAGAAAAAGGTATCCAGGGCCTATCAGTGCTTATTATATTTGGAAAAGTTCAGAGGCTTGAGTAGCATAATGCTCAGTGATGTCTGCTATACTTCAAACATTCATGCATTTAGCATAAACTTAATTTATTGTTGACAGTGACAGTCTCTGTGTTTATTTCACTGTGTAATCTTTGTCTGATTTCAAGCATGTCTGTAAATACTTATGCCATTTTGACAAACAAGTTATTAGCTCTTTCAGAGGTAGAGACATGAGAGCTCTTTGAAAGGTTAAGTCTTCTGGAAAGCAAAATGCCTTTTGAAGGCGGAGGCCACTTTTACTTTCCTTTGAAGATAATCAGAATATGGAGAGTAGCTGGTCATGAACAAAATGATCAGGGTGGCATAACTAAAGCTTATTGAATTTGTGCTGAGGATCCCAAAAAATGGCAGTTCCATTTGTTCCACACAGTTTTATCCTTTAATTCCTAATCACAATGCTGTCTTATTGTGCACAATGAAAAGACTAATTTGACTAAATCCATTCATAAATGACAAAATCAATAGTTCTCCTTTTGAAAGTCACTCAGCATATAGAATATGAGAATTTATGGTTAGTTTACTGCTGTCATGGATGGGTCTCTCTCTCTCTCTCTGGTAGTAACTGATAAAGCAGCTTTTGAAGTCAGACTGTCTCAATAAAGTACTTAAATCCATCTTAATGTACCCCAGGGAAGGAAGCCTAAATTAACCTAGTACCTTAGTTTTGCAACAATAATAAGGTGAAAGGGAGTATGCAGCAGAAACTGATTATAATAAGTGATACAAAAGGAGACAGCAACAATGAGGCAGAAGTAGAATAGGAACTGGGATTAAGGGATCTCTCACCCAGCCATGTGCAAAAATGTTGAAAATTAATGTTGTATTGTTTAGCTAACAGCTGTCAAGTCATTCAAGTCATTGTAATGTGTGGTATGCTTGCTTTCCTCTTCATCTCACCAAGAGCATATTAGAAATCATATTCTCTTGCTTCTGAAGAATGACAAAGTTAATCCTTTCTTGCATTGCTTTTAAGACAAACTCATAGTAAAGCCTGTTTCTTAAATTTGTCAGTTAGGGTATTAATGTAGCATGAAACTTTGATGTTAAACTGATGTTTAATGAATGGAGTTAAAAATCACTTAAGGTCATATTCTTCCAACCTATTCTATTTGTGCACAGTAGAAGATGCAAACAACGCAAATATCTCCTCATACATTTGTGGTGCTGCTGTAATCATAGAGAGAATGTCCTATTTCTGACATCAGCTAAATGCTAAGATGTGTTCTGAGAGCATATGACAAACAAATGAGACCAAGGAGGAATCCAAGGTTCTTTTTGTTTCATTATTTTCTCCATAATCATAATACAGTAAAATTGAAAAATAGTAGAAAAAATGTATTTATTAAACTGACTTGAAAACCAGTATCACCAGACATACCTAAAATCTAGCATCAAGCAATGGCCATATCACTGTATTCTGACACCTGTTATTATTTCTACAATTTCAGTTATCCTGCTTCATTGCTCTTTTTTTGTCATATTTAAAAAGTAGTAAGTATATTTACTGAAAAGCAATATTTAGAACACATACTTAAACTAATCTTTTTTAGTGATACCTCCTTATTTCTAAAATTTGCCTATGGATGAAGAGACTCAGAAATAAAAATAGGTTCATTGAGACATTTTTATCTCTTGTAGATTCAAGCTTTGTCCTCAATCAGCAGAAATTAACTTAAACCTCATGTCTCTTGGCTTTCGGTGTCCTGAGAAGAGCGACAACAGGACAGCTTAATGATAGATGTTTGGAGTGTTTGGTCAACACTAACGAGCAATTGCCTTCATATGTTACTTTTGCTCTGCTTCTCCTATTTGTGAGACACAGTCCACACACGAACTACACAGACTTTTGAAGGAAATTAAACAGAAAAAAGCTTTGCTTACATTTATCTGGTGCTCATCATCTCTTAGACAGTGCTAAGCCTTTTTCACTTTTGTTAGATGGCAATTGTTATAAAAAAACCCAAATAAAAAATATTCTTTCACTGTTGTGTTGTTCTTATGCTGATTAGCCAGAAACACCACTGTGTCAGAACCACTCTAGGGAATGGGTGTCATCATAGAATCATAGAATAGTAGGGTTGGAACTTTACCAAAAACATCCCCTAAAAAAAAGAAAATATGTCCACTATTTGATTGTGCTGGTTTTAAAGTACATCAAAAAGAACAATTTCAAACAAATCAGAGTAATCTTAATTCTTAGTGTGCAAGCAATTTATGCCAGAGTAGGAAATGCTGCAGCAGCAACAGGAGCTTGCAAGAAGTGAGGATGCACTCGCACATAACAGGTTTTGCCAATTGTTAGTGCATACCGTTCTGAATCACTGCAAAGAGTCGAGACGATGTTCTCTGAGGCCACTGTGCAGCAGTGCATGAATAATGCAAGATCCTTTCTAACCCTAACCATTCTGTGATTCTGTGATTCTGTGATTTTATGAAATGCAACCCTTTGCCAGCACTTGATTTTAGAAGGATGCTTCATCCATTTTGAGCGGCTTCACTGAAAACCTGTAGCAAATGCATTAACTGTTTGAAGTCTTTACTACTCTAGACTTCCAGCTACTACTGTGTAGTAACCTTATTTTTTTTAAATAATGATGAAAATTCCAGAAATAATTATCTTTTAGTGTAGAATTCGAGATCCTCCGGACAGTGAGAAGAACATGCAGCAAGCTTACTGCCATGGAATTCAAGAGGGCAGACTTTGGCCTATTCAGCAACATGCTCAGTAAGACTCCATGTGATATAGCCCCAGAGGGCAGGAGGGCCCAAGAGTCTTGGTTGATATACAAGGATCACCTGCTGCAAGCTCAGGGGCAATGCATCCCAACTAGAAGGAAGTGCTGCAGGAGGGCCAGGAGACTTCCTTGGATGGATAAGGAGCTGCTGAGGAAAAGTTGAAGGAAAACAGAGGCTTATAAAAGGTGGAAGCAAGGATAGGTAGCCTGGAAAGAATACAGGGATGTTGTTCGGGAAGTTAGGGACAAGGTTAGGAAGGCTAAGGTCCACTTGGAATTAAACATAACTAGGGATGTTAAAGATAGCAGGAAGGGATTCTGTAGGGACATTACAAATAAAAGACAGGCTAGGGACAACGTGGGCCCTCTCTGGAAGCTATCAGGAGAACTGGCTTCTCTGGATTGGGAGAAGGCTGAGGTTCTTATTGACATCTTTGCCTCAGTCTACACTGGCAAACTCCCTGACCACACCACCCAAGTCTTGAAAGGCAGATGCGGGATCTGTGAAAATGAAGACCCTGGGCCCACTGTAGGAGAGGATCTGGTTCAAGACCATCTTAAGAACCAGAATGTATACAAGCCCATGGGACCTGACGATATCCATCCACGAGTCCTGAAGGAGCTGCAAATGAAGTTGCCAAGACACTGTCAATCATATTTGAAAAATCATAGCAGTCAAGTGAAATTCCCAATGACTGGAAAAAGGGAAATATAACATCCATTTTCAAGAAGGGGAAAATGGATGAACCGGGAAACTACAGACCAGTCAGCTTCACTTCTGTGCCTGGCAAAATCTTGGAGAGGATTCTCCTGGAAGGCATGCTGAGGCACATGAAAAACAACAAGGTGGATGGTGACAGCCAGCATGGCTTCACTAAGGGGAAATCCTGCCTGATCAATCTGGTGGCCTTCTATGATGAGGCTACGTAACTGATGGACAGGGGTAGAGCAGTTGATGTCATCTACCTGGACTTGTGCAAAGTGTTTAATACTGTCCCACATGACATCCTTGTCTCTAAATTGGAGAGACATCAATTTGGTAGGTGGACCACTCAGTGGATAAAGAACTGGCTGGATGGCCACACGCAAAGAGTTGTGTTCAATGGCTCAATGTGCAGCTGGAGACCAGTAACGAGTGGTGTCCCTCAGGGATCACTGTTGGGACCGATCTTGTTCAATATCTTTGTTGATGACAAGGACAGTGGGATTGAGTGTGCCCTCAGCAAGTTTGCCGATGACACCAAGCTGGGTGGTTCACTTGATACATTGGAGGGAAGGAATGGCATCCAGAGGGACCTTGACACGCTTGTGAGGTGGGTTGATGTTGACCTGATGAAGTTTAACCATGCCAAGTGCAAGGTCCTACACATGGGTTGAAGCAATCCCAGGCACAACTACAGGTTGGGCAGAGAAGAGACTCAAAGCAGCCCTAAGGAGAAGGACTTGGGGGTGTTGGTCAATGGGAAAATGAACATGAACAGGCCTCCGTGTGCACTCGCAGCCCAGAAAGCCAACCGTATCCTGGGCTGCATCAAAAGGAGTGTGATCAGCAGATTGAAGGAGGTGATACCCTCTACTCTCCTCTCCTAAGACCTCACTTGAAGTACTGTGTGCAGTTCTGGTGTCCTCAACAAAAAAAGGATATGAAACTGTTGGAACAAGTCCAGAGGAGGGCCACGAGAATGATCATGGGACTGGAGCACCTCTTGTTTGTAGATAGGATGAGAAAGTTTGGGCTGTTCAGTCTGGAGAAGAGAAGGTTGTGTGGAGATATCAGAGCAGCCTTCCAGTATCTTAAAGGTGGCATAGGGATGCTGGGAATGGACTCTTCATTAAGCACTGTAGTGAGGTGACAAGGGGTAACAGGTTCAAACTTAAACAGGGGAAGTTTAGATTGGATATGAGGAAGAAATTCTTTACTGTGAGGGTGGTGAGGCACTGGAATGGGTTGCCCATGAAAGTTGTGAATGCTCCATCCCTGGCAGTGTTCAAGGCCAGGTTGGACAGAGCCTTCGGTGGCATGGTTTAGTGTGAGGTGTCCCTGCCTTTGGCAGGGTGGTTGGAACTAGATGATCTTAAGGTCCTTTCCAACTGTAATTATTCTGTGATTCTGTGATTCTAGGAATTTGTTGTTACTCTGGATAAAAGCATTATGCAAGATGGTACTTAGGAAGGGAAATTGAATATTTTGCTTCTAAAGTGAATTGAATAGCCCCCCTTTACAACGTGGAGCAGCTTTGAATCATGTGGTGGCTTTACTCCAGCTGTTGCTTTGTGGTGACCTCAGGGTGTCTCTGTGGTGATTTGCATTTGCTGGTTGCCCCCATGCTCAGTTTGGTGCAACTGGCAACGCTTGCATGTTGTGAAATCTGCCCCTTCAGAACTGAAACACTTGCACCTTGCATATTCTCACTACTACCACTCCTCTCTGCACTGCCACTTCCAATAACCTCTGCTCTGTGCAATATTCTTCTAAAAATCTCTTTTCATGATTATTACCTAGTTGCACATCACTTAGTTACACTCTCCCTGTACTCATCATATCACTCCTTGTGGATAGTGTTGCAAAATATCCAAGATACTTGAAATAAGTCACTTGGGAACAAATTTGGTAGAAAAAAACAGAATAAAGTGAAAGAAAATGTTTTCATAGCCAAATATGATTTGCTTTTCATTGATTTTTTTCCCCCCATCAAGGACAATTATCTTTAAAGCCCCCTGTTTATCATCATTTATCAGTTCCATTAAAAAAAATATCAAGCTGGGTTATACCACAACAAGAGTTACTGCTGTGGGTATATTGCCTCTGAGCAGCAGGAACCGTTTCATCACTTCATGCTGTGAGCTCTGTCTACAAAGCCCTTGCACTACTGTTCCAGGAGGCTTGCAACCAGCGGCAGTCTTGCTTTTCTTGGAGCCTTGTTACTATACAAGGTACTTACAATGAATCCTTTCTCAATCCTAGTGGTAGGAAGACAGGGCTGTTCAGTTATTACTTTTGCTTTTCTACTCTTTTAAAATAAGTTCCTAGATATTTATACTCCACAAAATAAAACACCCAGTACATGGTGAGGTCTAACAAGCAATCATCACTACTGCCAGAATTACTCACTTGCACGAATACTGGTCATGGTCTGCCTGTCAGAAGCTAAACCACTGCAGTCCAACCTTGATTCATCAAAACATTCTGTCAGCCAAACTGTCTGAACACTTAGAACAGCTTATGTTAGGCTGTTCCTATTAATTCATAAACTGAAACCAAGCCTGATCCAGGATTCCCACAGACTTTTTCCATGCTTTTGGCCTGATAAAAGAAGTTTTTTCTAATGACTACAAATGAAAGATCAACTGCAAGCAAATTGTTGTAGTACAAAAGGTGCAGATTCTGTAAACAGACACTGTTTTTCTCTCACAAGTGATTTTCTCATCAATCTACACATTGTTCGGTCTTCTGGCTGAGCTGGGGTCACTCACTTCTGTTGCATTGTTAGCGGTGATTTTTGTTAAGGCTGTCATCATTACATAGTAATAATCTGTGCACCGTTATTTTCGGCAGGGCACTTTCACCTTTATCAGACAATTTTCTTTCCTTCACAATTTCGCACAAATGATATTCTTGCAGCTCTGTTTTGGTGCAACCGTAACCATTTGGTGTGAAGTTGGTAGTTGAAGAGACAAATACTGAAGTTGGCATACTGAATTCATTGTTTCAGAAGCAAAAGGGCGAGTCTTCATTTTGTGGATACAAATTGTGACTCCCCGCTTTGTGTGTGTGTGTGTGGTTAAGTCTGTGGCCCTTTGGGGTTTTTTGTTTTTTTCCCCAAAAACTTTATCAGCTGAACACTTCTGCTGGAAGTTTAGGCTGACAGATTTGTTGGCAGATAGCAGAACAGGAGAAAGCCAGGCTTTTGATGGGCTGGAAAGGTAAGCACAAAAAGCCTAAAAAGCTGATACCGCCATTGAATGAGAAACAAATGGCAGTGACAATAAGATAAATATCATTGCCAGAAAAACATTGTTTTTAGCAACTGTTCATTAGGAAAACGGAAAATGATCAGTATCGGGTACTGGAGGCATTTTAAAGGAATCAGAAGTCCACATCAATTATTTTAACATTCAAGACAAAGGTGCAGAAAGGAGCTATTTAGACAATGACCTGGATACAGAAAGAAAACCTGAGAAGGAAGGTAAATAGTACAGAAACCGCAAAGGCAAGCACTAAGGACATGCAGGATTTTCTAGTGATGATAAAAGGGAAAAAAGCTTTTAACAGTGTAGCTGCAAGAGCTCGGTTTTCACTATCCAAGATTTTAAAAAATGAATAAACTTATTCTCATGCCTCAGATTTAAAATCCACAGGATGCAAGATGGATAGATGCTGGAGGGTGGATATACACTGATTCCTCAACTGGCTTTTTTATTTGAAACCCTGTTAAATAAATGCATTTCAGAATGTGGGTATTCTTTCTGAAATCTTCAGCAAATGCTGATTTTGTGCCACCATCTCTATGAGCTGCAAATTGTTACAGTAGTGCATATTGGCTGCTCAGAACTGAGACCTGTTCAACAGGATTGTTTGCAAATACAGAAACAGCAAAACCACTTACAAAATAAGAACATGAAAAAACTGTAAGAGGTATGAAAGCTAAATGGGCCAGCCTAGATAATATAGCTGAAGGGACATTTATGTTCTCAGAACAGAAAATAATACATATTTGTATATAATCTGTGGGGGTTTGCAGTCTGAAATAGAGGAACGGGCTAAGTCTGATCTCTTTCACCTTTAGTTAAATAGGGCACCAACCTCCACCCACAACACATAAGGTATGTGTTCCATTTCTAATGCCGTTTCTTGTGCTCAAAATTCATCTTCACCTACATATGCTTTGGTGAAAAATAACAGCAGTAGAAAAGCTAGCTCAACCAAAAGTAAATAATATGTATTTTCCCTACTGTTTTCACCATGAATCAGAGTTTAAATATGGAAGAAAGTAATTTTAAAAGCTTCCTGGGTTTGTATTTGTTTGAAAGGAGCCCTGTTTTAATTTAGCATTTTAAATGTGCTGACAGCAAGCACATTTTAAAACCTGATGGCACATTGCATCAGGTTACCTAATGTTATTTTACTTTTTATAATTTATTTAATATCATGTCGATTTCATTAGCATTTGGATTAGTGACATTTTAAATGTGCAAAGACTAAAGCAGTTGTCTAGTAAGATGAGAAGACAGTCATGAGGCTGAAATAGTTGGCCAATCAGCTTTTTTAGAAAGAAGACTGTGTAAACCAAAGTAATGTGAGGAATTAGGGTTTTCTAATGAGATCATCAGTTCTAAACCAATACCGACAAGGTACACACTTTTGTTTGATGCTCACTACGTACTTGAGAGAATTTCAGTAATCAGTCACTGGCACTCTGAGTTGCAGATGCAAAGAAGTCCACCTCAGTGAAATGTTGAAAGCTGCAAGGTAGAACTTTATGCAAGTACAAGGAATTCAAATTGGCTTGTTTCCAAATGGAATAGCTGAACTTTCATAATAGTATGTTAAACTCACTGAAAATCATACAGTGGATTGAATTTGAAGCAGATCCTTTGTAAAAATAAGGGGATGCATAATTTGCCTAATCTAAGCTTACTCAAGAGGAATCTCAGCTACCATTTTCTCTGCTGAGTTCAGCATAATTTAAGAGGATAAAAAAATGAACTCATGATGATGGCAGGGAATTCAGGAAGGTAAAACTCTTTCCATTCTAAGTAAGGAACCAGACTCCAGTGGTGCCGTCTTCAGTAGTTTTTGCCATCTCTTTTTTTGCCATTCCTTTTCACAGTTATTTCCCTGTCTTTGTTTCTTTTTCTTGTCTCTTTTCCTCCCTCCCTGTCACTATGAAGATTGTCATGTACTCACTTAGAAAAACCTGTGACCAGTTAAGAATATAAAATCAGCAATGGGATAATCATTGCACTTTATTCTTGCACTTTTTATTTTTCAGCGTGCTGAATAACTCTGCACCTCTGCTTCTTAGAAATGCTTTTTGACATTCACTAGTTAAAGTACATAGTGAATCCCTTTAACAACTTTTCCAGTGAGGAAGTCCAGCTGTGACTATTAGATCCTCTGATTGCATGAGACTGATGGATTTGTAGTCCATCCATAAAAGAGAAATAGTGAGTAATCAGGGAGTCGTCTCTGTGCCTCATGTAAATACAGTTAGCACAATCGGTGGGGTTTTTCTTCAGTTGCTTGAAATGAGTCATTATTGTTCTGTTCTCTGTTAGATACCCTAAATAGTTTTCTTAGTAGAGGTACTGTTGTTATCCACAAACTGAAACTGCAATTTGTCCAAAGCACAAGATTTTGAAGTAAGCTATTTCCTATTCTTTTAAGCAGTATGATTGGAAGAGAGTTCTGTGCTGTGCCTGCACTTGGCAGCAAGCACACTGCACAGCGGACAAGGTAGCTTTGTGTTATCTTGGCACTCCCTGGCCTGTGTGTGCAATCCTATCCAGCTTAAGGAACCATAAAGATTTTTACCAGATGCACCAAATGTAGAAAGGGCACGGATAAATGCTGTCTCCAAATGATTAACCAGTCCCTCATGAAGTTTCCTCTGTATTTATGAAATTATGGGAAACAGACCCTTGCTAAAGCAACATTAATTTTTAAGTATGGTTTCCAATTTGAAATATTTTTATTTTGGCTATTAATTTTTAATGACTGCATAATGTAACTCAGAAAAACCATACAAAGCAAACCAACAAAAAAAGAAAAAATGAAGCTATTAACATCAAAATACATTAGTATTTGCATAAAAGCCACGAAGTACTGAAGCAAAGACTGTTAGGTAACTGGCAGTTCATACACTGAAGACAAAATGTACAGAAACTGACATTAAAACATCAATTTATCAGAACAAGCTAATAGTGTTACATTTACTACATATCCCCTTCTGGCAGAAAAGTTATTCTTACTTTCAGTTTGGGGAGATAATAATGGAGGTTATTACTAATTTATTATGTCTTGGAGCCATGTTGAAATCAGTATTCCTGTTGTGAATTCAGTGGATGATCATACCTGGTATCTTACAGCACACT
This sequence comes from Psilopsiagon aymara, assembly GCA_024733675.1. NCBI lineage: Eukaryota > Metazoa > Chordata > Aves > Psittaciformes > Psittacidae > Psilopsiagon > Psilopsiagon aymara. The sequence continues at coordinate 44,629 of JANRGW010028966.1, forward strand.
TCTGGCAGTAGCTATGGATGATAGGTATGAGTTGCCTGTCTTACAAAGCCCACCAGCTTTGCTTTATTTTAGCCAAGAAATGTCTGCCTTGAAAAACAGATTTGTGCTTTTGCCTATGCATAAAACATACAGATGACTGATTTCACTTTATAACTTCTAAGTTGACAGTTACATAACACCATAAAAACTTGAAGTGTTTTACTTGTAGTGTATGGTCATCAAAGCAAATGTATGACCTCACAGAGTATTATTTCCGATGGTCAACATATATGGTCAAAAATAAGTCCCCCTTGCATCTGTGGAAGCTAGATTATTCAAAGAGCAGACATATTACATGGATAGATTCCAAAACCTGATGAAAGATCAGAATACTTGTAGCCAAAGTATGAAAAGGAGTTAGAAGTCAATATAAACATGTTTTATTGCCTTGTTCTAAGATACAGTTAAACATTGGGGGGGGGATTAAACATTTAAAATTATATTTTTAACGTTGACATGCTGACAATCTCCTTTTCACCTTCACCCAAGGCAACAGGACCCAGTAAGGAGAAGAGACCACAACACAGAATTGCATTATAAAGGACTCACAGTTGTTAACCCAACTAGTTAAGGAAGTCAGGAAACACATTTATTGTATGTGCATTATAGCTAGATAATAGTAAAGTAGCATTTGAAGACATATTCATGGAAGTACACATTTAAGCATATAACATGCAAAGTTATTTTCCTTTACTAAAGGACTCCAGTTGGCAGTTGTCCCAGGTGCCCTAGAGACACTTAAAACCTAAGTGCAGGCAATGGTACAACAATAAGTCAACTCCTAAGCTGCGAAATGAGGGATATATTAATAAATTAGTCTTGTATGTCTCAGACCTCTGAATGAACTCTACAAGTATCATATTATTTAATGATACTACTGGAAATCAGCTTGGTATTTGACTTGAACAAATGTGTATATTTAAGTTCCAGAAGCACAGTTGATTGAGTTAATATTCATTTGATCCTTGCATTTCACTTACTTGAGAAGTTTACCATAAGAATTCTGTTTTTCAGTTGGTTTATAAAGAGTTGAAGGCAGAAAGTGTATGTACATTGATAGGCATAATAACAAGCACGCGTATGTGTGTTGTGTGGATATGTGTGCTTAAGTGTGGGTGCATGTAGATGGTGGATGTTTATTGTTGTCAGGTATTCAAGAGTCCATGGATAATGGTCAGACTCAAGCACCAGCCTTTGATGTGTTTTTTTCCCCCACGGGCACCAAGTACACAGCCCTTGTTGCCTTCAGGGGGACCTGTGAGAAGCTAATCCCAAAGGTTTGTGAAATACAGACTTGTGAATGGTTCAAATAGGACTCTGTGCAGTAATTAACATTTGATTTTATGGCAGCTCTTTCTTCTGTCCTATGCCTGTATGCTCCCTTAGTGGAGTGACAGATGTAGTCACACATCTCTTGTGCTTGCCAGAAAATGGATGTCACTCTTTAGAATAAATGTACTTTGTCAACACAAACATCTGTCTGTATGGCTGCCTTCCATGTAATGGGGTATGAGAATGTTGTCTGGAGAGATTGCTGAATTAGTCATTGCAGGGCTTTGCTTACTTCTGCGTTGTCCAGGCAACAACATTTTCCTGCCTTTCCTTTGATCTTCCTATTCTTAAGTTTGAAATGTACAAAGTATTTCAGCTTCTAGTTCCGAAAACACTTTTTCAGAAAGTTTAATGCAGGAATATTCTGTGAGGGAATAGTAACAGAAGCTAAATTCATCCTATAATAGTAACTGAATTTTCTGATTTATAGAACTCAGTTACTTGAAAAAAGGCTCAATATTTTGCCTTCAACATCTCAACCTTTGATGGTGTTATCTTCCTTAATTATAGTACACCAGAGACACTACGTACACTTCTAAGTGACCTGAGAAGGCACAATACACTTCTCATGATAACTAATTGGCAAGTTTTCTCACTATAGATGCATATTGTCGTGGTTTAAGCCATAAATCAGCCACACAGTTTGTTCACTCACTTCCCCCTTTCTCTTCCCTCTGCTCCTGGAGGGATGGGAAGGAGAATCGAAAGAATGCAACTCCCACAGGTTGAGATAAGAACATTTT